>JACDOX010000430.1:365463-386184 GCA_014549065.1 Cardinalis cardinalis | reverse complement strand
ATGGGTTCCTATTGGAATTTCACAGGTTCCTATTTGAATTTAACAGGTTCTTACTGGAATTTCATGGGTTTCTACTGGAATTTCAGGGGTTCCTACTGGAATTTCATGGGTTTGTATTTGAATTTCATGGGTTCCTGTTGGAATTTCACATGTTCCTCCTGGAATTTCACAGGTTCCTACTGGAATTYCAGGGGTTCCTATTGGTGTTTCATGGGTGTCTGCCGCTGCCAAGGGCCCACTTGAGTCAACATCTACTTTTGTCTCGCTCTAAGGAGGTTCTGTGTTTCACTGCCTCTCTTTACTCCTGATTTCCAGCAGTGTGACCTCACTGTTAGAGGGTATCTGACACATCACCTCCTTATTGCTCCTAGTGCCCCGTCTCCCCTGGGTTCCCTGCCCAGCTGAACATCACCCAGAAACATCTTCAGGCTAAACTGTTGTGTTTCCATCAGCAGCTGACCTGGTGACCCACGTGCCAGAGGAGCCCAGAGCTGTGCAGAGCATCTCCAGGTGAGCCCAAAACTCCTCGTGCTGAGATCTCTCATCTTCCGAGGACTAAGGCAGCACCACAAGAGATTTTTTCAAGGTTGGACCATGCCCTTCATGGTTGCGTTTCTGGCTCCCCACAGGTCCCCTCCTGACGTGGATTTCACTCTTCTSTACATCCTGGCTGGATTCCTGGTGGCCAAGTTCATGGTGGCTGTGCTGGTCGGTGCTGTTGCCCACAGCAGGAAGAGCAGGGAGAGAGGGCAGAACCCAGACCTGGGTGAGCAGCAGGTGCTCCCACTCCCTGCTGACCTTGGGCATGGTGGAATCGGCCTCTCCTGGGAGAGCTCTGCGTGAGCCAAGCCTAAGGGAATCCATGGAAAAGGCAAATCCATGGMAAAGGCCGCCTGCCATAAGAAAAGGACCACTACTAAACACAGGTCTGGAAGAACCTGTCACTCTGGAGAGGTTCCCATCTTCTTCATCACCTCTTCCCCYTGGTGTCTCATCCCCAGGCAGTTATTCCAGACCTCATTCCCAGGACCATTCCATCACAGTCTGAACTGACACCCATCAGCTTCCTGTCACCTCAGGTGRCAGATTCTGTCTGTCCAAGGCGAGGAAGAGCAGCTCCCAAAAGCTGCTTTGGACAGYGGGGATGCTTGGAGAAAATCCCTGTGGAAAGGTGTGAGGAGCTGCAGGACACACCACGACAGGGATGGGGTCTCCTCGCATCCCTGAGCCAGCTTCTCCTCTCTGCAGGGACTTTGTGGGCACAGGAGCTGTCTCTCTGTTGTTCTCCCTGTGTTTTCTCTCCCATGTGGTTGCTGTTCATCCCTCCCCACTGAGCTGCACTCAGCTCTCCCAGGCTCCCAAACCCRTGGGCACTGATGTTTCTTTTYCCCTGCAAAACTGAATAAAATCCAGCTGGTTCTCTGGCTTGGTGTGGATTCCTGCAGGACAGCAGGTGACAGTCGTGTCCCAGAGCAGAGGTGATGCTTGGGACACCCTGGAGTGTCCAGAACATCCAGGAACGCTCAGAGCCTGCAGGACAGGCTGGAACATCCAGAGCCAGCAGGAGCAGCAGCTCAGAGCCCAACCTCTCATTGCCTGCAGAAGCAATGACTGAAATTTGCTTATTTTAATTACTCATTTGGGTTCTCATTTTTAGAGTAGTTCTGTGTTTTGTCCAGAAGTTGAGATTCATGGTGGGACATCTGGCAACCTTTGTCCTTCCAAGGTCTTTCCCTCCCACCACTGTGAGGTTCTCAGTTTTAAATCAGCAACTTTTGGGGAAGAAAATCTGTGTTTGTTTCTCTTTCCTGGTCTGGACAGTGGCTTGTTTTATGACTGCATCCACAGAGAGGAATTTGCCATCTGAAATAAAAATATCTCCRAGGAAATAAAAAGAAATTAATCAATAACTTACTGATTACCCTCAAAACCAATGAATGTAATTTGGTAGGATTGTGTTAATCAAAAGCAAATGGGTTTGGGGCAGAAACATTTCTGGGGCTGGTTCTGTCCTTCCCTTCCCCTGTTCCCTCTGTGCTGACGTTGGCTCTGTGACCTGCACACTCCATGGGGGTTGTTGTTTCCTCTCTTCCCCCTCCATGAATCACAACTCGAGGTTCATCAGAACTTTTGGGGCTGTTTGCAAAAAAAACCCAAAAAACAAAAAAAGGAACTCCCTGTCCCTCGGTGCTCCCATCCTGCGAGAGCCAGCAGGAAACTCCAGCCCCGTGTTTGGTCCCAAATTCGAGGTAATTCTGATCAAAGCCCCGTTGAAGCTCACATTCCCTTTTACCACACATCCCCTCTGCTCTTCCCCAATCTCATGAGGCGAGGAGGAAATATTTGCAGCTGATGATGAACCAGGGCTGATGTCCACAAGCCAAAACCACTTCCCTGAAAACCACYCGGCTCAGTTTGAACCCAGCTGCTGAGGGTGGGGATGGGGTGAGGGAAAAGAAAGAGCTGGATGCAGAATTTCCCTGGAAAATAATTGCACTGTTCTAACAGCACAGGTGGGCAARCCCAGAGGAAAGCTGGGGTGCATTTGCTTTTCCAAATTATTCTATTTTTTTAAATAGCAGGGAGCTATAAACCCAAATACAGGAAACTGCTCGTGTCTGGCAGCAGCTGATACAGCACCACAGCCAGGCCAAGTGAGCTCCTTCCTCTGGACCTAAATATTCACCAAAAAATATTAATTACTGCCCATTCTGATGAGATTCAGCAAAGTGGTAAAAAAAATCTGCTTTATTTTAAACCTATGAGATTTTTTCCCGGGTTTCAGRGAGACAAGTAATGCATTTGACATGTTCTAATAAACAAGGGGCTTCTTGGAAAATATTTGTTTACTTTATAGTATCAATTGTCATCAGCTTGAGCTCCTGGGGAGGAATTTACACTCCACTGTAGTGATTTGTTTTCCAAAGAAATAACTCTGTATTTCCCTGTTTGTTGTTTATTAACACACACCTGTCCTCCAGGATAAATCCAGCTTGACTTTATTACAAATTACACCCCTGTTGATCCAAACACAGAATCCTGTGATCATGGTGATATGAGCAAATATCCCTCAGGGATTATGGATAAATCCCCAAATTCAGCTGACTGAGATTYTCCTCTCAATTCCGTGAGCTACAGACCGAGGATGCTGAACAGGACACAAAAATGGGTTTAGTTTTTGGATATCAAGATTGCAGGAAAGCTCCAGCGTGGATAGTGGGTGGCAGGGGAGGGAAGGAAGGTGGGAAGGCAGGGAAGGCATCCTGGATTGGATAAACTCTGCTCTCTGCGTGATTCTGCACTTCTGAAGGTGAGGGTGAGAGAGAAAAGTAAATTCTTGTTGACTGCTTTGGTGTGGCTACACACTCACAAGGTTTTTTACCATTATATGCAAGATGATTTTATTATTCTACTGCAAATTGTCTGAAAAAAAGAAGCTAGAAAATTACATCATAATAGCTAAAGAAACTTGATTTCTGACTTCCTAAACAGGCTTGCACGATTGTTCTCATTTCCTGCCCAGCTTCCCATTCTCTGAGCTTACACGCTGTCATTTCCTTCTYYTTTTTTGTTTGTTTGTTTGCATTAGGGTTTTTTTTTAATGATCATCACTGTGTTGACCAATTCTGGAAAGAATTCAYGACTGCCAGCTTTGTGCTCTGGGGGTTTTGAGATGGTGAAATGTTGGTGTGGRGTTTGTGCTGCCCTCCCCCGGCCCATCACAAAATTCCCAACCAAGAGCAAAAACTTCTCAGTTTATAAATTTTATTAGCTGGAGAGTGTACACAGTACTTACAATTGCATCTATTAAAGACCAAAATACACTTGAAAAAATGCATCATATAAAAAAAATTAAAAACTTTGAACTATGTACAAACTTTGCCTGACATTATGTTAAGCTCAGGACCCTCCCACGCCCCTTCACAAAGAAAAGTTTATTTTTCCCCTCTTTTTAACATGCAGGGCCTTAAAGCCATTTAGCATCACTTGAGGACCATTTTCTTCCAAATCCTGATCTTTCCACTCCTATAAATCTGGGTTTTGATGGGTTTGATGCTTCACTGCTCTGGGTCAATCAAACACATTTCTCCCCAAACCTCTTCTTTCATCCTCACCCCTAAAGTGAAGTTTTAACTCAAGTGTAGCCAATCTACAAAGRATTATAATTTAATTATTAGGGAGGTTTGAACTGGACATGTTTCCAGTTTTCACAGATTTGCCTGGAAAAGAAAGCAGATATTTTTGGTACCGTGGTGTTGACTGCTGGCTCCAACCTCACCAAATAAAAACAACTTTCAGCAGTGATACACAGAAMACAAAACAAATTAAAAAAATTATAGAAGCACCTGGGCTTTCACATCACTATTTAAAATATTAACAGTAAGACTTTCTAGAACACAAATCCTTATTTCTTCACACACAACCTACAACAGCAGATCAGAGAACCTAGAGATGAAAGGATATTGGGAAAAAAGTTTACAAGTTCTTTAAGAAAAGTAAATTATTTATTTAAAAAATGAAACAAAATCTATGTCAGAGCAATAATCTTGCTTCCTGAATTTCCAGCTCTCAAAAAGGTGTTTCAGGACAGAGATTTACCATCAACTGAAGAGCAAAAAAATATCATGGAGAGAGAGGGCCTTACTCCAGCAAATATTCCACCAACAAAACGTACAGATGCTCCAAAACAAATATTTACAGTAATGCTGCAAATTCAACTAAAATCCCTTAAGGAGAGCTGCACATTCCTGGAATGGGGGAGAGCCCAGGAAATGCTGGGTGAGTTTCAGGTGCCAGCTGAGGAAAACCAGTGCTGGAACTGGCCAAGGATTTAAGGCAGAAGCAACCAGAGGCCCTGAGGATCCATCCACGTTAAAAATGCCCTTGGAATTATTAGAAATAAATCCTAATTAAGAGCTGTGAGCAGAGTGTCAGACTACTCGTCTAACTTGGGACAAAAACTGAAAGAAAGGAGATTGATTTGCCTGCCAGGAGCCAGGCCAGCTGTCCCTGAGTGTCCCTGCCAGCTGTGGGGACAGGACCCAGGAGCTCAGGTGCTTTTGGAGATCCAGTCCCAAACCCCTCTGCAGCTCCTCCTGGTCCTTCCACCTGAGCAGGCTCCCTCTTCCCCCAGGACTGCCTGCTCACAACGAGGGTCCAACATTCCTCCTCCCTCCCAGGTTCAGGATTTTTCTTTCATCCAAAGGAAACAGCATTTTCCAGGCTCTGCTCTTTTGTATCCTCTTGATTTGTCCTCCACTTTGTCTTTAGCCATAAGCTTCCAGGAAATGGGAAAAGATGGCAGGGAGGAAATGTAATTTCCAAGCTGCATTTCCTTGTCCCTTAAATTCAGCATTCACTGGATTTAACACAGTCTCACCCATCCTTGGCAGCATTTCCTCACCCTTCAGCTTCACCTGGCCAGGTTCACATTCACCCAGCACATKCCCAACCCCAAATTTCACTGCTGTGATCCAGTTTGAGCTACAGGACACAAAAAATTGCAAATTCTGGGACTGCAGCAGGCAGATGATCCCCAGAGCAGCTGTGTAACTCATCCAGGTGACAGGAGTGCAATGGTGAGGAATCACCTGTTAAATGCTTTTAACTACTGCTCCCATCACCAAAATTCAAATTCTAACAGAGCAGGCTTTGAATCTAAATTAAAACTCTGCTCTGTGGAGATGCTCAGACAAAGCCAGCTGTAGGTCATGGGAAAATCCTATTTTTTAATAATGTAAGTATTGCTCCTTTGCTAAGTGCCACTTCTGTTTTGTTTTTAAGAGCTTAATTTATAAAAAGCATGAAAGGTTCATCAGTATCTGCTGAGTCCTTCAGGCAGCTCAGGCTGAGCTGCCCCTGTCCTGAATCAGCCCTCACTCTGGAACTGTAGAAATGATTTAGGCATCAGAAACTCCATCCCAGCCATGGCCAAGTGCCACCTCTGTGACACTGAGGGCTCCACATCTCTTGGAGGAACCATGGACTTCACTGGCAGGTGAGAAAAAAAAGATTAAAAAAAAAAAATAAATCCTTTGGAAGAGAGTCACTGAAAAGTTTCAATCCTTTCTATACTCACATCCAGTTTTCTTCCAAAGCAACAAGTACTGGCAATGAACATCCAAACCCAGCCAGAGACTGATTTACTGCCCCAATCCCCCCCACATCTCCCTCTCCCACCCCACTTGCAACAGAGACACAACACATCAAGTCCTGCAGTAATCTTGACTATTTCTAGCACTGATTGGATGGCTGAACCTTTCCCAGAGAAGAGCTTCTTTACACATGTACAAGGTGGAATTGAAAAGAATCCCCTTCAGTTTCTGCCAGGGTCAGAAGTGCAACAGCAACGCCCAGCTCAGGGAAAACCAAGTCCAGAGGGGTGAGGAGTGGATGGAATAACAAATCTCAACCCCAGCCCCGTGGTGCAGCCACTCGGGGCTGGCTGGAGGAGCTGGATCTGTCCCTGGACAGGGCTGMGCTGCAGCAGCCACAGGGACTGAGGTGGGAAAAGGAAGGAGAASCAGAGATGAGCGCTCGGACTCCGAATTCCCTGTGCTGGATCAGGAGAGGGCACCAAGGAGGGCTGAAAGGTTCTGCTGGAAGAGTTGAAACCTCAAGCACATCCCCAACACGTGGTGCTTGCTCTGTGGAAAAGGACGGGCTGGGACATGGAGATTGTCCCTCTCCWGGGTTCACTGGGCACTCTGGGCAGGCAGGACAGGCTGGCAGGAGGGATGGGAATTCCCTTCAGGTGTTTTTCCCTGGAAGCAGGGGTTAGGAGACCCTGATCATCTGTGTCATTGCTTCTTCGTTGCTTTGAGATGGATCCTGCAGACACAAAAGGGTGGAAATTCCACATTTTTTCCATGAAGCAGAGAGACCCACACACAACCATCAAGAGGACACACTCCTGCACTTCCCCTGATCCCCAAAACTTGTCCTGCTTTTCCTGGGTTTTACAGGCCTCAAAAATCCTAAATACCTCCCAGGAATTTGTTGTTTCTAGTATTTAGGACCAGTATTTAGGAATGATTTTAGTTCCAAATAAGAAACACTCCCTAAAGGCACAGGACTGCTCTGTTCATTCTACTCCATTATGTCCCTTCCTTTGAAAAATGCCTTGCAATTTTTATGCAAATCAAGATGCAGCTAAGCATCAGATATTCCCATTTTTTAATTTTCCATCAGATGCAAAGATAAGGAGTCTCTACCTTTAATTCATGTCCTGAAAGAACAGCCCAGTCCCCAGCCAGAAAGGCTGTTTTACAAACACAGAATGTTTGTGTGCATTTATCCTAAGAACTACAAAGTGAACACGCTTCTATCCACATTACTGTCATTTAATTCCTCAGGGCAAACATCCCTTGCTCTCCACAAGCAGTGACAGGAGGTTTTAYTCCCAGGTTTTATTTATTTTATGCTTGGAATAAATCTAAAGGCAGGGAGGGCCAGGGGGCAGCAGATAAATTCAGAGGCAGGGAGGGACAAGCAGCCAAGCCCAAAAACCCAAACAAAGCAGCACAGACACCTCTGGGGTGTGTCCTGAAGGGCTGAGAGGGGAATTGCCCCAAACCCCACTCACCTGCATGTGAGGGCTGTCCTTTTCCTTGGGGGAGAAGAAGCGACCGCCCTCTCCCCGTTTCCTGGCCATGGCGTGCCGGTGCCGGGACTCGTGCAGGTATTTCTGCAGGCAGGGAGGGAGGGAGGGAGGAGCAGCTCAGGGAGCAGCCACTCCTCCCAGTCCCAGCCTTCCCAGGGGAAATTCCCACTGCCCATCCATCCATCCATCCATCCATCCATCCATCCATCCGTCCATCCTCCATCCATCCATCCTCCATCCGTCCGTCCTCTGCCCCACCGGCTCCCAGTCACTGCCTCTGCCTCTCCACGGGAAATTCCAGTTCCCATCCATCCTCTGCCCTACATATTCCCAGTCACTGCCTCTCCAGAGAAAATTCGCAGTCCCACAGATTCCTAGTCACTGGTTTCTCAGAGGAAATTCCCAGTCATTGCTTTTCCAGAGGAAATTCCAGTCCCCATCCATCCTCTGCTCTACAGACTCCCAGTTATTGCTTTCCCCAGAGGAAATTCCCAGTCACTGCCTCTCCAGAGGAAATTCCCAGTCCCCATCCATCCCCTGCCCCACAGACTCCCAGTCACTGGCTTCTCAGAGGAAATTCCCAGTCATTGCTTTTCCAGAGGAAATTCCCAGTCCCCATCTATCCCTTGCCCCACAGTCATTGCTTTCCCAAAGGAAATGCCAGTCCCCATCCATCCTCTGCTCTACAGATTCCCAGTCACTGCCTCTCCAGAGAAAATTCCCAGTCCCCATCCATCCCCTGCCCCACAGATTCCCAGTAACTGCCTCTCCAAGGGAAATTCCAGTTCCCATCCATCCTCTGCTCTACAGATTCCCAGTCACTGCCTTCCTAGAAGAAATTCCCAGTCACTGCCTCTCCAGAGGAAATTTCCAGTCCCCATCCATCCCCTGCCCCACAGATTCCCAGTAACTGCCTCTCCAAGGGAAATTCCAGTTTCCATCCATCCTCTGCCCTACATATTCCCAGTCACTGCTTTCTCAGAGGAAATTCCAGTTCCCATCCATCCTCTGCCCCACAGATTCCCAGTCACTGCCTCTCCAAGGGAAATTCCAGTTCCCATCCATCCTCTGCTCTACAGATTCCCAGTCACTGCCTCTCCAAGGGAAATTCCAGTCCCCATCCATCCCCTGCCCCACAGACACTGTGCTGACAGTCAGTACAGGCTCACACACAGCTCCAGACACTCCCAAAACCACCCAAAATAAGCAGGATTATCCTCAAGGGACTTACAAAATTTCCCCTGCTGCAGCTCATCAACAACAACAAAACCACTGCAAAACTGAGGAACACCAAGATTCCAACCCTCATTTTCCAGCCCGGGTGGGATTCTGTGCCTTTGCCACAGGGCAACCCCGTGTTAAATCTGAGTTTTATCCTCACCCTTCTCTCTTTGGGGATTTTTCCCTCTGCTTCCAGCTTGGCCCGTGCCTGCCTCCTCTTCAGGATGCGGTGGTACTGCTTGGCATTGACATAGAGGGGCTCCTCTTCCAGCATCTCTGCTCCAGGCAAGGGGATCCTCTGGATGGCTGGGACTGAGCCAGCTCCTGGCACCATCTGTACACACAGGGGGGTTTAGTGCTTGCAGCTCAGCACACAAACYCAACACAAAAATGGCATTAAAAAGCCCAATATTGAAACACAAAGTTGGTTTTGCTCGGGTAATGCAGCTGCTTAAATGAAAAGGAGCAATGAAGCTGCTCTCAAACTGCAAACACATCTAAAACCAAACTAAAAACCTCTGCAAAACCAACCTAAACCTCTGCAAAACCAACCTAAACCAACAATTCCTCATCAGTCCTACTGGGTTTTCCTGACAAAGTGTGGTGGTGTTCACAGGGCTCCCAGGACCAGGGGAGAGATGAGAATCTTGACTCCATGTTTCAGAAGGCTGGTTTGTTGTTTTATGATATATATATATATGATATTAAAACTATAGTGAACTTTTAGTAAAAAGAATGGAAGGAAGGATTTCATCAGAAGGCTTGAAAGGAAGGAATGATAATAAAAYCTKGTGACTGACCAGAGAGTCTGAGCCAGCTGGGCTGTGATTRGCCATTCATTAGAAACAACCACATGAGACCAATCCCAGCTGCACCTGTTGCATCCCACAGCAGCAGATAACCATTGTTTGCATTTTGTTCCTGAGGCCTCTCAGCTTCTCAGAAGAAAAATTCCTAGCAAAAGGATTTTTCATAAAAGATGTCCATGACAATAAAGGTAACATTTCAATACAATTCCCTGACTGTGTTGCTGCTTCTTGGACAATTAAACAAACAGGACATGGCTGGTGCYTCCCTTTCTTTTGGGTTATCTTTTATTTCAATTATTTCATTTCAGAGCATCACTGCAGAGCTGCTGACATCTAGTGGGGACCAGCAACATTCAAGAGGCTGACACTACAAAGAAACAGGAATTRGCAGGAAAAACCTCTATAAATGATGGAAACAAATCCTACGTGACCCTCAAGAAAACCAGAAGTGAATAAATATATTTAAACCTTTGCTCATCAGCTCACAGCTCAGTTTGGATTTCAGTTTCTAGATTTCTGAGCTGCTGTGGAGAAAGTCCAGAGTAAAGRTGACAGCAGGATCCAGGCCTTTGCAGCTGAAAATTTGTGTTGTTTAAAMTTTAAACTAATGGAACTTACAAAGAGGAGTGACCATGGTATCTCAATCTCAGACAAGAGTTTATCAGAGAACCAGGGAATCAAAGGATGGTTTGGGGTGGAAGGATCTTTAGGATGCCCCAATTCCAACCTCCAGGGACACCTCCACTATCCCAGGGTGCTCCAGGCAGGGATGGAGCAGCCAGAGCTGCTCTGGGGTCCCTGTGCCAGGGCCTCCCCACCCTCCAGGGAGAAATTCCTCCCCACTATCCCACCCAACCCTGCCCTCCTTCCACTTACAGCCATCCCCACCACCCCATCCCTACCCTTGTGCAAATCCTGCTAGATTGGAGTACAAACACCTCACAGCTCAGCCTCCAGAGGCAGCAGTGGGGATTTCACACCTACCATGACCATTCCCCCTGAATTGACCACGTTCCCAGCCACTGGCAGTGTCACTGTCACCGTCCCCTGGCCACTGCTGGTGGTGTTGGTGTTGGCTCCTGTTTGGACAATCTGGGCTCCAGCCAGGCTGGCTGCAGGAATGGTGATCATGCCTGTAACAGGGACTGTAACTTTAAGGAAGTAGAATACAAAAGGAAAGGGAAAAAAAAAAAAAAACAAGACAAAAAAAAAAAAAAAAAAAAAAAAAAAAAAAAAAAAAAAAAAAAAAAAAAAAAAAAAAAAAAAAAAAAAAAAAAAAAGAGAGAGAGAGAGAAAGAGAAAAGAAACAGAAACACGCACACAAAAAGAAGGGAACAGCATTAGTCCCACTTCTGTGTTTTACTCATTCATCCTTCCAAAACATGCAGAGAGTCAGGAAAGTGCTACAGTGAGGGATTAAATTCCATCAGAATTCCTGGTTTTTGCATTTGTAACCTCATTGTGCGTAACCATGTACTCTTGAGGTGGAAAAGCAAAATTCAGGGGTTTTATTCTACCAGGCCTTGCCAGAGACAAGGAGATCTTCTGTTTTCTGGAGTGAATCCCTGCAGAGCACACAAACACCTCAATAAATAAAAAGCCTCTCCAMGAGGTGCCCTGGCTCCTCCCAGCCCTCCTACCTTGCTGCAGGATGGTGCCATCAGCATTCACAGGCTGGTACACGATGGTCTGGCCCTCAGCAGCCTGGGCAACCTGCTGGCCTTGCACTGCAATCTGCTGCTGGGTCTGAACAAAACAAAGAGCACAAGAACGTTACCAGTTGCCTCTTTTTCACAGCATGTACAATTCCTGAATGAACACATGGTGCTTGAGGTGTTCCAGGTGTCTATTTCTGCTGCCTCATTAGCAGCAGTAAGAAATAGGCTGGAGCACAGAGCAAATACCTGGAGATCAAACACCTGAAGCACATGTAAGATGCATTTTCCAACAGTTCAATAATGAAAAAAAACCCCAAAATTCTAAGTTTCCTGTCTCACTATGAAGATGTGAAAGGAAGAACTGTTCTGCTCCAAAATTTAATTTTGGTCCCTAACCAAAAGCATCAGCAGAAACCCCAGGTGTGACTGGACTACTGCACACAATGGCCCAAGTATGGAATTAGCAATGCTTCATGTTTTCAAAATTCAACAAAGAGACAAAAACAACCACGAACCAATAAAATACAGAAACACGATGGAGAAAAACATGCAATCTGATTTTTCTGCCCCAGAGTCATGTATGAAACACTACAAAAACATGACACTTATTCTCAAGTTCTCCTCAATATTAATAAATTTATTTTTTTTTTACTTAACCACATCTTAAAAGTTTCTCTTCCTGTTCCTCTGCAGAAAAGCCTTTCATGCTGGTGCAGTTACCTGTGTCTGGCCAGCAGTAACTGCAGTCTGGGGCTGCTGTATAATGATCTGCTGGGTCTGGCCCTGCTGCCCCTGTACCTGCACAGCCTGCCCACCTTGAATCTGAATCTGACCTGGCTGGACCAACTGAATCTGTGGAAGAAAGAGTCAGAAAGGAACATTAACTATGCCTCTGATTTCTCCCTCCTCAGCCTCAGCATGACCAAGTCATCTCTGAGGGTGATTTACTGTTGCACAGAAAAAGGAAGCAGGGAGTCTTCTCTTTTTCCAGTTGAGAATGAGGAGTTTGAATGGCTTGCTCCCTGTGACACAGCCACACAGGGCAGAGGGAGCAGTGCTCCAGCAGCTCTGCACTGCTCACACAATCAATCACTCAGGAGAAATCAATTATTCACATCCACTGGGAACAAACAGGCAGGTGGGAGAGGAGGACTAGGATTTAAGACATCTGTAGGGTGTTAATTATCCAGCACACTCAGAAGTATTTCTGGGATTTATAAAGTTGTCCTCAGCTTTGCAGAGTCTTTCCACCACTGTGGAACATTCTTAGATTAAAAAAGAAGAGCTGGTATATGGTTTGAAGTTTGTGTTTAAAAACACAGTTATTGATTTTCCTCCACCAACCAGACTGAGAAGAGCCTCATACAAATTACAATGGTTTGCAACAAAGGAAATATTAAATAAACCTCTCAAAACACCAAGACATTGTTTGCCTTCCTGGACTGTGCTGGGTTCCTAAATCCCAYCCTAAATCATCAGGACACTTTCATTATGCCCTGCTTACAGTTCTTCCCTTTGCTTTTCATCAGTGCTTCAACCACCTCCTTAAATTTACCAACTGTCTTTTAAACAAGGAATTACTTCCAAAAAAATCCATTTTCTGTACCTCCTTCACTACTGCCTTCTGTGCAACAGGGATGTTTAAATCCCCCTTCAGCCATCACACATTAGAGGGGCTCAAGCACAAGCTACTTGYGAGAAGTAATTATTTCTTAAATAAAAAAATTTCCTCTTTCTGAGCCATAAATTGAACAGGCACCAGATCCCCAACTACATTGCAAGGCCCAGATAAAATACCCCAAGAGACAAAATCCTGCTCTGTGGGAAGGTATCCCACATGACAGGTATCCCTATTCCCATAGGAAGSCATCCCTGCCTATGCCAGGAAGGTGCAACTGGATGAGCTTTAAGATCTCATCCAACCCAAATCATTCCATGATGAAAAAACCCCAAACCAACCCAGCTGTGTTTTAGCACTAAAAGTTTTGCACCAAGCCACAAACCATAAAAACTGAGCTCATAAAAGACTTCCACTCATTCCCACCGTGCCAGAGCTACCAAGCACCACCTCAGCCTGCTTTTGCTCAACAAACAAAAATCCTGCTCTGTGGGAAAGTATCCTACATGACAGGTATCCCTATCACAGTATCCCTGCCACAGGTATCCCTGCCACAGGTATCCCTGCCACAGGTATCCCTATCACAGTATCCCTGTCACAGGTATCCCTATCACAGGTATCCCTGCCACAGGCATCCCTATTCCCATAGGAAGGCATCCCCACCTCTGGCAGGAAGGTGCAACTGGATGAGCTTTAAGGTCTCATCCAACCCATTCCATGATAAAAAACCCCAAACCAACCCAGCTGTGTTTTAGCACTAAGATCTTTGCACCAGGCCATGAAAAACCAGCTCATAAAGGACTCCCACTCATTCCCACTGTCCCAGAGCCACCCAGCAGCAGCTGAGCCTGGTTGTGGGGYGCTGAGCAGAGCCCAGTGTGGCAGTGGCAGCACCCCAGAGCTGTGCAGTGTCCCCAAGGTGTCTCACCTGCTGCAGGCCCTGTGTGCCAGACACGGGCACCTGCATGATGGTCTGGCCCTGGCCCCCGGGCACGGCCTGCACCATGATGGGCTGGCCCGTGGAGGTGATGAGCTGCCCCCCGCTCACCTGCACCATCAGAGGCTGCCCCTGCACCTGCAACAACAAAACAACAATGAAAAACCCACCAGGGCAGCCCCAGAGCCCACCCCTGCCCACCCTGTCTGTGGGGAACGGGCACTGAGCTGCTCCAAGCCAGCTCTGGCTTCCAGTGCTAGGGATTCAGTGAGTTATCTGCTTCTCTTGCAGTCTAGTCGTTATAAAGCACAAAAATCACATTTTCCAGCCACAAGGACTGTCTTCATGCACAGCCCAAGAGCAAAGTGGGACAAAAAACTTCATTATTCACCTCGCAATTACTGATTCTTAGCTGAGGTTCCTATTGAGATTTTTTAGGTTTTTCAGTTGAGGTTCCTATTGAGAGAACTCTGTTCTGACAGGGAGGTTCTGAGGTGGCTCTCTTCAATTTTATGCCTACAACATTCCCATTTCCAAACTGACATGGATGGAGCATGGGATGTGCTGGAGAAGAAACTCTCCGTGGTTATTGAGGGAAATTTTAACTGGAGMAACACAAAATGGAGTTCAGGGAGGAAAAGTCAAAGTGGGCCCAAAAAGGCTTAGACTGGAAAGATTATAAATATAAATAAATATAAAGTGGGAGGGTGGGGAGGCCCTGGCACAGAATTCTCAGAGAAGCTGTGGCTGCCCCTGGATCCCTGGAAGTGTCCAAGGACAGGCTGGACAGGGATGGAGCACACTGGGATAGGGGAAGGTGTTGGGGTGGGAACTGGGTGAGCTTTAAGGTCCCTYCCCACCCAAACCAGTCTGGGATTCTGAGGTGACTTTGGCCTGAGAATCTCTGGACTCTTGGACCTGGTATCTCTCTGGTCACTGGGAAAAAGGCCCATGAAAACAAAAACAAGGGGAAAATTTCTCTCTTTGAACCCCCTCACCAGCCAAGCCCCCAAATTGCCCAAACACATCTTGAAAAATACTCTACCTCCACAGCTTAAATGCAAAATGASTCTCATGAACTCAGGGATCACAAAATCTGATTTGTTTAGGAACAAGAACACCAGAATGTGGTAAAGCCATAGAATTCCTGGGTTTCACATCCCAGAGRGTAAGGAGCCAAATCCTGCCCTGGGAATTGGAGTTTGCAGGTGCCCACTCCATCCCTCAGCCTGTCCATGTCCCATCCAAAGCCCTCAGCCCCTGGGCTGGGTCACACAGGGAGGAGCATGCTCAGGTCAGCACAGAGAAGCACAGGCAGCAGAACAATATCCAAGAAGCAGAAAGGAAAACAAGAGACATTCCAGGATTTTTGTTAATGAATCACAGCAAGGCAAACTAGAAAAAAAAAAAAAAAARGTGGGAAGAACATAACAACAACCAGAGACCCCAGTGAGCCCAGCAATCCAAGTGAGGCAGCATCTGAGAGTTGAACTCTGAACATAAAAAATGCTGTGTTCATTCTGCAGCTGGCAGGGCCATCCCAGCCCCTTGGAACCACCCTGCTCTGAAGAATTACAAACCAAACAAAACCAGAATCCTGASTGCAAAACTGCCACAGCTGCCCAGGGTCTGTCAACTGCTCTACAAAGGGCTCCTGGAAAGCCTGGGTGAGTTAAGGAAGTGGAGGCTGCAGGACAGGAAACACTTCACACTGAAACCAATTTCTTTCCAAACTGGGATGTATTTGCTGTTTGGATCCACGTGGCTCCTGTGYTGTTCACAGGTAAATAAGAAATTGGATCTCTCAGKGCCTCAGARGCCAATGTCCCCAGGTGCCCTTCCAGCCCCAGCTGAGAAGGTTCCACTGTCCAAGCTCAGGCTCTGGCACCACCTCTGTGTGGTGAAGGTAGAGCCCTCCTCAGGGAAGAGCTCAGAACCCTCATTTCCTTGGAATTACRGGAAATCTTTGGGCTTTATCCCAGCTGCTCCTTCCTCATTTTGCTGTTYAGAACTTTAAAATCTCCCTGAACTTTATTCCCTCCCAGAATTCCTGCCATGCACCAACAGGAACAGCTCCAATGCCATGGCAAACCCCAGAGGCAGCAGCCAGCAGAAATTCCTGCTCCACATCCCCCTGCTCCTCCTGGAAACCCTGGGAAAACACAGCATTAGATATGTGCTGCTGGGGAGGGTCATGCAGTGCTCAGAAACACAATCAGAGAGGTCACCACTACCTGGAGGGTCTGGACTTGCTGGCCTGAGGCCGATGCCACCTGGGCCTCAGTCTGCAGCTGGACAGCTGTGACACCTCCCTGCTGCTGGGAACAGGAACAGGGAGAGCTTGAAACATGGAAATGCACAACACACTGCTGGGACAGGGGGTGGGGATCATACACACTGCTCCAGGAACACGAGGAATGGGAGTTTTAGCAAAACTAAGGATGGAGTTCCCTGGAACTGCACTGCCAGGTTCAATATTCCACCTCACAGGGAACAGGACAGGTGATTTTGCAGGATTTCAAGCTCAGTTTTAGGGTTTTAATTTTGAAGTTTCAGGCTTTAATATTCCACCTCACAGGGAACATGACCAGTGATTTTGCTGGATTTCAAGCTCAGTTTCAGGGGTTTAGTTTTGAAGTTTCAGGCTTTAATATTCCACCTCACAGGAATAGGTGATTTTGGGCAGGTGATTTTGCAGGATTTCAAGCTCAGTTTTAGGGTTTTAATTTTGAAGTTTCAGGCTTTAATATTCCACCTCAGAGGGAACGGGACCAGTGATTTTGCAGGATTTCAAGCTCAGTTTTAGGGTTTTAATTTTAAAGTTTCAGGCTTCAATATTCCAGCTCACAGGGAACAGGGCAGTGCATTCTGCAGGATTTCAAGCTCAGAGTTTTAGTCTGCTCACTGCCCAGGTTTTGGCACAGTGCAGGGTTCCAGATTTTGGGCACACTGGTTTTTCCCAACAAAGCCCTTCCTGCAGCACAGTCTGAGCTCATCTCTGCCCCCCTTGTGTTGGTGGCTGTCCCACCAGTGACCCTGAGGGACAGTCTGGAGAGGCTGCAGGAGCAGTCAGAGCTAAAAGCCTTTTCTATCTTTAGCCTCTTTGCTAAGAGTCCCAAAATACTCCCAGTAACTGTGTTAGCATGGGGAGATGAAGGACAGCTCCCTCCCAAGTGCTGTAACAGCCTGGTAAAACAACTTATTTTAGTGAAATGTTTCACATCAGATACAGGCTTTAAGAAGTTTTACTGAACATGAGAGCCAAGAGTTGGTTTTATCTCCTTTTCACCTGGAAMATGTCAATAAACCAACTACATCTTTGGTTATCTGCTGCAGACAGGTATTTCAGATAATCCTTAATGTAAAATGTTTTAATCTCAAGTGCAATCTTGTTCTGGCTGAAAAAATCAACTCCAGCTAAACCCAGTGGAAGGATTTGGTGCCTCCTGAGGCCAAAGCAAAGCAGATCTCCCTGAAAACATCATCCAGTGGGGCTCAGCCCTTTGCAAACCACCAAAGCTCCTCAAACTAGGGCAGAAGATGCCACAAAAATTCAGCAGCAGCTGGAAAAACATCCCCAAATCTGGATATGGAAAGCTGAGCAGCCAAAATCAGTAAATCCTCAAACTCAGCCCTGGTGTTTTGCACACTGAAACATGAATTTCTTTGTGGGATGGATGAGTTCATCCAAAGCTACTTGCTTGGTTGAATTTCTGGTCTGTGTGGTTTTTTTTGCTCCATGTGTTGTTCTGAAACAAAGAATCTCTATAAATGTTTATTTGCTAAAGCTGGAGGAAACCTCTGTGGGCTTGAACAAAATCTATTTCAACTTTGGGGGAATTTTTCTTGTGGACAACTGATTGTTTCTGTTAATATTCTGTTTCCTCCATTTTCAGAGATGTGTTAATATATTTTTATATTTTACTTTGCCCATGTCACTACCATTTTGCAAACTCCCTGCTACACTTAAATTTGGTAACAGGTACACCTGCATTTTCGTTTTAATTTTATACAAATTTTTGTATTTAAATAAAATTCTAYAMAGTTTATTTWRTTTTAAAAATAGAGTAAGTACTCTAAAAACCACATTTACTCTGACTTCCAGGCAGGTGCCATCAGTGCCCAGGTGACAGAAGTCAGGTGAACAGGTACCCAGGAGGATCAGGATTGTGCTGCTGAAACCAATTCCTTTCCAAACTGGGATGTATTTGCTGTTTGGATCCACRTGGCTCCTGTGTTGTTCACAGGTAAATAAGAAATTGGATCTCTCAGGGCCACAGAGGCCAATGTTGTCCCCAGGTGCCCTTCCAGCCCCAGCTGAGAAGGTTCCACTGTCCAAGCTCAGGCTCTGGCACCACCTCCCCTCAGGGAGGAGCTCAGACCCCTCATKTCCTTGGAATTACAGGAAATCTCTGGGGTTTATCCCAGCTGTTCCCTCCTCACACTGTGCCCCTCTGAGGGGTGCACAGGGCTCCCCCATTCCCCCATTCCATACCTGCTGCTGGATCTGCCCTGCCTGCACCACGATCTGCTCCGTGGAGCTGCTGCTGTTGGCTGTGTACTGCTCCATGCTGCCTCAGCCCTGCAAGAAAAACAAAGATCAGGTGATCTGCTGTCCCCAGGCCTGGCAGTCCCCACTGTGCCCAGGCCTGGCTGTCCCCACTGCGCCCCAGCAGCTGCCAAGCCAAGCAAACCAGGAGCTGCCCCAGGGCAGAGCTGCTCCATCTCAGCAATAAACACTTCAGGCACATCCGACCTGAGTGAGCAGCAAAACCACCTCAGCTCTGGCCCAGATTTCATGGACTCACCAGTTCTGTGAGTCTGCACAGCCTGGTGCCCACACAGGGGAGTGGCACTGCTGGGAAAGCTCAGGAAATGCAAAACCTTCAGGTGTGAATTTGAACCTTCAGGTGCAAAGGCTTCTCTCCTCATTTTTTTCCCTCTCTTCCTCCTCTCATGGGATGGTTTGGGTGGGAAGGGACTTTAAGGACCATTCAGTGTCACCCCATGCTGTGGGCAGGGACATCTTCCACCATCCCAACCTGGCCTTGGACACTTCCAGGGATCCAGGGGCAGCCTCAGCTCCTAACTCCTCACCCTCATAGGGAAGCATTTCTTCCCTAAACAAGCATTTCTATACTCAAATACATCCTTCAYGGATTTTGGGAAGCAGATTTCCCACCACCTCCATCCTCCTGCTGCCCCTCATTCCTTGGCCTTTCCCTGCACACATCACCACCACTGTGCTGAAAGAAAAACATCTTTAGCCTGCCACTGCTTCTCTCCTCACTGGCCCAACAGCAGCAGAATTCCTGCTTTAGTGAGGTGTTTGATTTATGCCACGACTGAACAAGTTCCTGCTGCACTGCTGAATGAAACCACAGCCTGGAACTTTAATTTTCCAAGGCTAAAGCAACAAAACCTCTGGCTCCTTCCATTTTTCAAGGAATGCTGACAGGATTAAGTCACAGACTCTCTGTACCCGTTGCTGTGGTTACTGCTGCTGCTTGAGTCCCATCCTTTGCCCACTTCCTGAGACTTTTTCACAGAAGAAAAGAAGATAAATATTCTTTCTGCAAATGCTGCTGTCAGGTTCCCACTTCAATTTCACATTGGATTCTTCATTTCTGCCTTCAATTAAAATTTTTAATTACAACATTAACAGCTCTGTAATCCCAACACTCTGCAGCAGCTGCCTGAAGYTCTGGACGAGGTTTTGGATCCTCACCATCCAAGGGATTATCTCATCCCATTCATTAAACACGGAGTAGCCAAGTTAAATATTAATGATCAGGGATCGATCAATGGCAGAGGATGGCAGCTCCTCCCCCAGTGAGCTCATGGGCAGCTCCTCCTCACCGGGAATGCTCTGGGAACCAGGGAGCGTTGCAGTTCCAGCAGCAGATATTTATATAGATACCCCATATATATATATAAAAAATAAAATTATATATAAAAATACATAAAATATATAATACATATTTTATATATAATATGTTTTTACATATAGTATATATATTATATATATATTTTTTATATTTGTATATAGAGAATGTATATTAAAAATATATATGTACTGAGTTGTATGGGACTCATCAGGATCATCAAACTCCTGGCCCTGCACAGGATAGCTCCAAAAATACATACAAATATTTATACACATACATATAAAACACACATMATTTATATTTATACAAATTTAGCTGCACCAGGAGCAGTTTCCTCAACAASCAACCCACACCAAGAGCAAACCAGTGCCACGAACAGCCCGAGAGCTCCGGAGCATCGCCCGAACCGTGTCCCCGAGCTCCGTTCCGGGGATCCCACCGCTCCCGGGACACCGCACGCCCACACCGGAGCGGGATTTAGGATKTGACACGGGGGCGGGCTGAGCCCGACATGCGGACCCCGGGCTTAGCTCTGACTCCCGGTGGAAGCCAGGCATGAACCGGGGCTGYTGTGGCACCGCGGGACGCCCCGGCCCGGGGGTCTCCCGGTGTGCTCGAGCCCCCGGCCCCGCCGCCGGACACATCAGGGCAGCAGCACCGCGCACACCGGCACCGGACGGGGGAGGCTCCCGGGGCGGAGCGCGCCGGGGGAACAGGCCGGGCCCCGCAGCGGCGCTGGGCCCCGCGCCCCCCGCCCGGCCGCGGTGTACCCGGCCGCGGTGTACCCGACCCCGCTGCTCGCGGCCCCGCTCGCCCCGCGGCCCCGGCGCGGCCGAACCGAGCCCGGCCCCGGTTCCCCCCTCAGCCCCTGAGTGGCCGCGGCCCCGCCAATCCCGGCGCGCGGGGGCTCCATATTGGCCGCTCGCGCTCACCGTGCCGCGCTGCCCGGTCCGCGCCCCGCGCTGATTGGCTCCGCCGCGGGGCCCC
>JACDOX010000430.1:267435-285724 GCA_014549065.1 Cardinalis cardinalis | reverse complement strand
ACCCTGGGTGGCACCCAGAGCTCTGAGGGCATGGAGGGTGACCCTGGGTGGCACCCAGAGCTCTGTGGGCATGGAGGGTGACCCTGGGTGGCACCCAGAGCTCTGAGAGGATGGAGAAGTCACTCTGAGTGGCACCCAGAGCTCTGTGGGGACAGGCACCAGGCACATTCAGAGCCCTCACCTCCTTGGGCACTCAGGACCTGCAGCCCCATCCTCCCTCCCAGTGCCAAGCTGTGATTCCAGATGTTTCCCAGTTCCTCTGCCCTCAGGTGAAAGGGGTGAGAGYGGGATGGGAAAGGGCAGAGGCTCTCCCAGCTCCATCCCTCGCTGTTTCCCATCTTCCCATCTCAATTTTGGGGATCCCTGGGCGGSAGCTGCCCGGGCTGTGCCCATCCTGGCGCCGGGGCTGTCGGCGCTCCCTCACCGTTCCCAGATTTGCTGTGGGAGCAAGTTCCTGCCTCATTCCTCATGTGTCAACATCCCATCACTGCTCCCACTGCCAGAGCCAGCCAGTGGAAAATCTCTGTGGTTTTGGAGAGGGGCTGCTGAGCCTCCTTCACTGCTGGGGACACCTCCTGCAGCAGCAGGTCCAGGCCTGCTCCATCTCTGGGCATGGCACCGCTGGCACCCTGCCTTTGGCTGCTTGGCTTTGGTGCTGCCAAGAGCCCCCAGTGCCYAAATCCCCCATTTTGGGGGTTTGAGCCCCATCCCCAGCCTGAGCCCAGCGCCCTTGTTCGGTGTTACCCCAAAACTTGCTGTCCTGGGGGAATTTTGGTGCCATTTTGTCCCTGCCCTCTGTTTTTTAAATCCTCAATTTAAAGCATTCCTAGGTTGGTCAAGGCCACACCTCGGCCCTGGGCTGAGCTCTTGGATGGCCCTGGGCTGGAATTCCTGGTGGGATTCATCCCTGGGGGACAGAGGGGTGCTGACCCCGATCCCAGCCCGTCCCACCCTTCCCAAAGCCGGGGCTGGGAGTGACCCTGCTGGGAATTGCTCCTGGGGAGGGAGGAGGGCGCTGCTGCAGCCTCAGCTCTTCTCCTCTTGGAGCAGCACGCGGCCCAGATGGAGCAGAAGCAGAACGAGACGGAGAACAAGAAGGTGCACGGGGACGTGGTGAAGTACGGGAGCGTCATCCAGGTACGGGGCAGCATGGGGCGGGCAGGGATTAAACATGGATTAAACATGGATTAAACGTGGATCAAACAGGGATCCAGCAGGGATCAAACATGGATCAAACATGGATTAAACATGGATCAAACAGGGATCCAGCAGGGATCAAACATGGATCCAGCAGGGATCAAACATGGATCAAACGTGGATTAAACATGGATTAAACATGGATCCAGCAGGGATCCAGCAGGGATCAAACATGGATCCAGCAGGGATCAAACGTGGATCAAACATGGATCCAGCACAGATCCAGCAGGGATCAAATGTGGATCAAATGTGGATCCAGCAGAGATCAAACATGGATCCAGCAGGGATCCAGCAGGAATCCAGCAGGAATCCAGCAGGGATCCAACATGGATCAAACATAGACCAAACATGGATCCAGCAGGGATCAAACGTGGATCAAACATGGATCCAGCAGGGATCAAACGTGGATCAAACATGGATCCAGCAGGGATCAAACATGGATCCAGCATGGGTTCAGCAGGAACCTGGCATGGATCAAACATGGATCAAACATGGATCCAGCAGGGATCCAAGATGGATCAAACATGGATCCAGCATGGATCCAGCACGGATCCAGTACAGATCCATCATGGGTCCAACATGGATCTATCACGGACCCAGCACAGGTCCAGCATGGGTCCAACACAGATCCAGCATGGATCCAACACAGATCCAGCTGGTCCAACATGGATCCATCACGGGTCCAGCATGGATCCAGCATAGATCCAACACAGATTTAGCACATCTGGGAAGGGGCTGGTGGTGCCTTGGGAGGGGCTGCRCTTCTCATCTCCGCCACCCTTGTCTCCTCCAGCTGCTGCACATGAAGAGCAACAAGTACCTGACGGTGAACAAGCGGCTGCCGGCGCTGCTGGAGAAGAACGCCATGCGCGTCACCCTGGAYGCCACCGGCAACGAGGGCTCCTGGCTCTTCATCCAGCCTTTCTGGAAGCTCAGGAGCAACGGGGATAACGTGAGCCTGGGGCCCAGCAGTCCCTGAAGGGAGCTCCGTGCCTGGGCTGGGCTCCACGCCCAGGTCYCACCCTCGCTGCCCTTCTCCCATTTTGCTCCCCAGGTAGTCGTGGGAGACAAAGTCATCCTGAACCCCGTGAACGCCGGGCAGCCGCTGCACGCCAGCAACTACGAGCTGGCTGACAATGCTGGCTGCAAGGAGGTGCAGGAGGGGATGGTTTTTTCCGTCTTTTTTTCCTTTTTTTTCCCTTCGTCCTGAGGTCGTGACCGCGCTCTCTTGCTCTGCAGGTGAACTCRGTCAATTGTAACACCAGCTGGAAAATCAACCTGTTCATGCAGTTCTGCGACCACATGGAGGAAGTGCTGAAGGGGGTAAGGAAGGAGGTTTGGCTGCGTGGACCCSGCGGGCTCTGGGGGACAGGACGTGTGAGCAGCCACCTGGCTCTGTGACAAGGGCACAAAAGAGCTCCTGCCTCGAGGGCTGTAATTCCTGCTTGAATCCATCACCTGGAGAACAGCACAGGGAGGCGGAGCGGGATATTTTAGGATCTGCTGGCAGCAGGGAGCTGAGGGCACAAATTACCGACCTCAGGGTGGTGAATTGGCTTTTGGGGACAACCCCACGCAGTGCCAGCAGTGGCCTCTTGTGCAGGGACAATTCCAGCTGCTCAGCCGTGCAGCAGGGYGGCTCTTGCCTGGGAAAGGAACTTTCCCTGCTGAGCTATTGTTCGGGGCTGAGGTCCTCCAGGAAGCAGCTGGGTGGATGTGGATTGTTGGGATCTTACAGGCCTTCATCCCCAGGCCCTGTGCTTATCCCAGCTTCCCACATCCTCCTTCCCGGCGTGTTAATGCCTTAAACAGGTCTGGGAGCAGAGCCTCTGCCTGCTCCAGGGCTGGAAAACAATGGATTCACATCCATTTRTCCCCTGGGGGTGGAAGCAGAGGGTCACTGCATGGATAGTGGGAGTGATGGCGATGCAGGGTGCCTGTGCCCTGTCCCCTGGGCTCAGAGGAGCATTTGAGCTGCCTGGGGCAGGTTTTAGCAGAGCTCCAGGAGGTTGGATGGGAAGAGGGGACAGTGTCCTGTGGTCCCCAGGGTCCCACAGTCCTGCCATGCAGTTGGGAGCTGTGTCCAGGAGGAATCCTGTTCCCTTTGGAGCATGAGGAGTCACAAGAGGAGATGCATTGCAGGAGAGTCATGGAGAAATTTCTCCACTGACTGAGTGGTTAAACGTGGGAACAGGCTCCCCAGGACAGTCCCCATCCCTGGGAGTGTTCCAAAATGAGCAGACAGAAACTTCAGGGTACAATTTGGTGGGCATGGTGGTGAAAGGTTTGATTTAATGATCTTGGAGGTCTTTTCCAACCTGAAAGACGCCRGGATTCTCTGACCCTGACCCTGACCCCTGTGTCCTGGTGCAGGGGGACGTGGTGAGGCTGTTCCACGCCGAGCAGGAGAAGTTCCTCACCTGTGACGAGTACAAGGGCAAGCTGCACGTCTTCCTCCGCACCACCCTGCGCCAGTCGGCCACCTCAGCCACCAGCTCCAACGCCCTGTGGGAGGTGGAGGTGAGCAGGGAGGGGCTGTCTGGAGCCGTCCCAGCCCCTGCTGTGCTGTGGCTGAGCTCTGCCCTGCCTGTCCCAGGTGGTTCACCACGACCCGTGCCGAGGGGGAGCCGGGCACTGGAATGGCTTGTACCGCTTCAAGCACCTCGCCACGGGCAACTACCTGGCAGCAGAGGTAAGGGGGTGGCAGAGGGGTGCAGGAACGTGCCCTGGGGCCGGGGCACCCCTTGCAAAGGCAGTGCCCACCTCGGGCAGGGAGCGATGCCCAGCGTTTCCTCTGGTCCTCTCCAGTTTGCTCTGGGAGCCCCTGTGGCTCCTCCTTGCTGGCGGGAGATGTTGACTCCTGACCACCATCATCATTTACCTGGTTTAGGACCAAATTTCCGCCCTGAAATCCCCCAGTGGAGGGGTTCACTCGCTCAGATGGTTGGGTTTGGYTCCTTTTCTGGCCCAGGGGGACAGGAGGGGGTGGCTGGGGCATTTCTGTGCTCACCCCATGCCAAGGGACCGACTGGCACAGCCCAGTGCTTGGAAGTGGGACGTGACCCACCCTGCTGTCCTCACCTGGCAGAGAGTGGGGGCAAAATCTGGGTCTGGAAGCACCATCTGCCAGGTTTTTCTGCTCCCTTTTAAGGCCAGCTCAAGGCCTCCTGATGGAGGCACGAAGGAATTGCTGCACTTGGATACTGGGCTGTGTCTGGCACTGCCAGCACCAAGGGCTGTGCTCTGCTGCCAGGGCAGCAGGGACATCCTGGGGATGCTCCCCAGCTGGAGAAAACACCCAAGGGCAGCCCCCAGGGCCCTTCCATCGCTGCTGGATRGAAACCAGCAAACACTGGGGCTCTGAAATGGGTGCCTCAAACCCAAAGACACTCTGTTAACACTTGAAGATGGAAGATCTCAGACTGAGCCCATCCTGGGCTGGTGCTGCTTGCTGGGAGCTCAGCCTGGAGCCTCCAGGGAGTTCTTGCTGCCACACAGAGCCCAGGTCTGCTCCCCTGGGCTCCCCCATCCTCCTCCCAGGGCTGGGGCACCGTGCACTGGGCGCAGGTCACATCCTCCAGCCCCACCTGGGCAGGTTTCCTCTCCGTGCTGTGTTCAGGGAAGGCAGGAACAGGGATCACACACCACCCCCAGGGGTTCGGAGGGACCGAGCAGGAGGACTGACAGCTGCTTTTCATCTCCCTCTTTAACTTTTCAGGAAAACCCAAGTTATAAAGGAGACGTGGCTGAGCCCAAAGCAGCGCCCACGGTGAGCAGAACCGCTGCTGCCGCTGCCCCAACCACGCCAGCTCTCAGCCAGGGCCTGAAAGCAGGGAAATGCCCCAAAACAGAGCCCTCTGAGGGGACTACAGCCGAGTTATCCCACTGTGCCAGCCCAGCATCCCTGCCCTGCACTCAGAGCAGTGTCCCACGATGAGAGGGCCCTGCCAAAACCTCTCAGAGGGGTCCCAGTGCATGCTGGCTCCCCAGACCACAGGGAAATGCTTGGTAGACGACAGAGCTGGATGTTCAGGGGGGTTTTTCTGTGCTCTTGGTGAGGTTTGGATCAGGGGGGGCCTCGTAGCTCAGGTGCATCCACGCCGCTTGTGCTCCACTCATGCGAGGCTCAGCCCCAGCAAAGCTTCTGCTGCATCCCCCCGATGCCCTGGGCACAGGGGACCCCCGAGCCGGGCTCAGAGACCCCCTCCCCACCGTGCAGGGGGGCAGCAGCCGTGCCAGCCGCAGGAACACCGGGGAGAAGATCAAGTACAGGCTGGTGGCCGTGCCCCACGGCAACGACATCGCCTCCCTCTTCGAGCTGGACCCCACCACGCTGCAGAAGACGGATTCCTTCGTGCCACGGTACAGCAGAGGGGTCAGGGTGAGGGAGGAGGCTGAGTGCTGGGGAAGGGCAGTGCTGGTGTGTCCCCGTGGGGGTCACTCACCAGGACATTGTGCTGTGGGCCAGGAACTCCTACGTGAGGCTGCGCCACCTGTGCACCAACACCTGGATCCAGAGCACCAACGTGCCCATCGACATCGATGAGGAGAGGCCCATCCGCCTCATGGTACAGCCCTGCTCCCTCCTCCCTCCCTGGGCCTGTTCCCTGTTCCCTCAGAGCTCTTAGGCTGCTCCTTCCCTCSCAGCACCCAGGGGCTGAAACACCCTGGATGGTCCAAAGGGGTGGTGGACACCAGCCTGGATTCCACCCCAGTCACCCAGAGCCCACCCCAGTCASCCAGAGCCCACCCCWGCCCCTCTGATGGGGACACACTGGGTCACTGATGTCAGCAGGGGGGGTGGCAGATGGTGGGGACACCCCTGGCATGGCCCTGTCTGTGTGATGCTGCTTCTCTGTTGCTTCCCAGCTGGGCACGTGCCCCACCAAAGAGGACAAAGAAGCTTTTGCCATCGTCTCCGTGCCCGTGTCCGAGATCAGGGACCTGGACTTTGCCAAYGATGCCAGCTCCATGCTGGCCAACGTGGTGGAGAAGATGAACGAGGGTTTCCTCAGCCAGAACGACAGGAGGTAAAAGGGAGATGGGGCCGTGCTGGGCTCCTCCAAGGGCTCCCCAGCAGGACGGGGCCCCTGCCTGGTGCTGGTGCCAGCGCTGCCCTTGCTTCCCTGCCCACAACCCCATTCCACGCCTGCTTCTCCCAGAAGCCTGGCGAGGAAACCAGATAACGGCACAGCCCTGCTCTGGCCCCTCCTAGAAAAATATCCTAGAAAAATATCCCAGAAAAAAAATATCCTAGAAAAATATCCGAGGGGCTGGGAGATGGCCCCACGATAGGGGCAGCCGCCTTAGTGACTGTATTATTTTTAGGTGGGTGGGTTCTTGGTGCTTCCTGAGCAAACACAGATCCCTGTGGGACAGAGCGAGCGGCTCCCGCCCTGCCAGCCTGGCCCACGGGGGTGACCACAGGGGAAGAGGTGTTAAATGCAGAATCCCTGGTGTGAGCCACAAGCAAAGCCCCCCAGACATTCACCCTGGCATGTATAGGAGCCATAGGGGCTGCAGATCCAGCCATTGACCTCCATCAGGGAGTGCAGGATCAGCCAGCAGCTCCCCTGGCAGGTTTCTGAGGCTCTTTGGTCCCCAAAACCCACCAGCATCACTGCAGGGACCCGAGTCTGGGCAGGTGAGCAGCCCCCAGCCCACTCACCCAGTGTTCCTTCGCAGGTTTGTGATCCAGYTGCTGGAGGACTTGGTGTTTTTTGTCAGTGATGTCCCCAACAATGGCCAGAACGTGCTGGACATCGTGGTGACCAAGCCCAACCGGGAGCGGCAGAAGCTGATGCGGGAGCAGAACATCCTGAAGCAGGTGGGTGGCCCTGGGGCCCGGCGTCCCAGCAAGGCTGGGACATGTCCTGTGGCCATCTCCTGTCCTGCTCAGGGCCTCTCTGGGAGTGAGAGGGATGGAAAACACCACAGGGGAGGGTCTGGCCTTCACCTCACCCCATGGTGTCCAGCCATGCACGGGAGGCTGGTGTGGAGCAGGACACAGCCCTGATCTCTGCTTTTGGGCAGATCTTTGGGATCCTGAAGGCCCCGTTCAAGGACAAGGGTGGGGAAGGTCCCCTGGTGAGGCTGGAAGAGCTGTCRGACCAGAAGAACGCTCCCTACCAATACATGTTCCGCCTGTGCTACCGCGTGCTCCGGCACTCCCAGGAGGATTACCGCAAGAACCAGGTGCTGGGGGGGGACTCCCCATCCCCGTGGAGCCTCGGGGGGGACAGGGGGACATCGCTCACAGCCCCTCCGTGCCCGCTGCAGGAGCACATTGCCAAGCAGTTCGGCATGATGCAGTCCCAGATCGGCTACGACATCCTGGCCGAGGACACCATCACGGCCCTGCTGCACAACAACCGCAAGCTGCTGGAGAAGCACATCACCAAAACTGAGGTGGAGACCTTTGTCAGCCTGGTGCGCAAGAACCGCGAGCCACGGTGAGTGCGTGGGGGGCTCTGCTGCAGGGGGAGAGGGGAAGGGGAGCCGTGGGGTCTCGGGTTGCTGTTTGATGATTGCTGCCCCGAGATGTGCAGGATGTCTCTGCTTCAGCCCGCGCAGCTGAAGAACGAGTCTGAGCTCTTCACTTTTCGGTCTTGAAGTCGTTTATTAATTCTTATCTATAAAATTTTCTTTCTGCCCAGCCGAGGTCTGCTCAGCAGGGCAGCCACAGGCACTCTGACTGCCCCCGAGGCGGTGCTGTCCTTTTGTACTACAAACTACGTAGAACATATTTACACTTAATTCCCAATACCTGTCACCTATGTTGGACAGTGCACTTCTACTCTAAACCAATCCCAAAGTGCCAACATCACTGCAGAAAATGGAGAACAAGAGGAAGAGGAAGAAAGGCTGGACATGCCCAAGTTCCTCCATCTTGTCCCCCTAACCCCCATACCAAAAATCCTAACATCTACATTTTCACCCTGTGATCATTTTATTATTACACTATTCAAACCTCTGTGACTTTCAGGTCCTCATACAAAGCTGGCAGTTTGCTCCAGGGGTCAAAATCAAATCCCCAGGTGCTCTGGGCTGTGCCAGGGTCTCTGAGCCCCCCAGCGGGGTCCTCAGCAACTCTGGACACCCACAGGGATGCACTGAGTTCTGACAATGGGGAGCCCCCCTCTCACGGCAGAGCTGCCTCTCCCCTGGCAGGTTTTTGGATTATCTCTCGGATCTCTGCGTGTCCAACCACATCGCCATCCCCGTCACGCAGGAGCTGATCTGCAAGTGCGTGCTGGACTCGAAGAACAGCGACATCCTCATCAAAACTGAGTGAGTGGATGAGGGAGAGGTTTTTCACATCAGGGTGGTGTTGTGGGGTGGTTGTCAGGCACCCGCCAAAGCCTTTCACGCTGCACCTGGAGAGAGGAGAGAAAATTTATTGAAGRGTTCATTGGTTGGGATAAGAACCAGGAGAAATTTCTCAATCAAATACAACAGGCAAAACAGGCTCTAGTCAGGGATATGAATTAAATTTATTCTTAACTAAATCAGAGCAGGGCAATGAGAAGTTAAATAAAACCCTTACACCTTCTCCCCATCCTACAAGAAACCCACCACAGGATGGGCCTGTTCCCACTCCATCACCTCTTGAGGTGCAGCCCCTCCATCCACGGGAGCATCTCCAGATTTCCCCTTTCCTGTCCCAGGCTGAGGCCAGTGAAGGAGATGTCCCARACCCACGAGTACCTGAGCATTGAGTACTCAGAGGAGGAGGTCTGGCTCACCTGGACGGACAAGAACAACGAYCACCACGAGAAAAGCATCCGGCAGCTGGCACAGGAGGCCCGGGCTGGCAATGCCCACGACGAGAACGTCCTCAGCTACTACAGGTGATGCTCCTGTGGCACCTCCTGTCCAGGTGAGGCTGTGAGGGTTGCATGGGCTCACTCCCTCTCCCCCTCACCCCTGGGCAGGTACCAGCTGAAGCTCTTTGCCCGCATGTGCCTGGACCGGCAGTACCTGGCCATCAAGGAGATCTCCCAGCAGCTGGGGGTGGACCTGATCTTCCTGTGCATGGCAGATGAGATGCTGCCCTTCGACCTGCGCGCCTCCTTCTGCCACCTCATGCTGCACGTGCACGTGGACAGGGACCCCCAGGAGCCGGTGATGCCCGTGAAGTTTGCACGGCTCTGGACGGAGATCCCCACAGCCATCACCATCAAAGAGTGAGACACGCCAGGGCTCGGGGTGGCTCTGAGGGACAGGGCAGGACAGGGGKTGGCAGGGGAGTGTTTGTGGAGTGACCTGGGTGCGTTTGAGCCCTCAGAAGGAAGTGGGCTCCATCTGTCGCAGCATCACTGCTGGCCACAGTGGCTCTGGACAGCGCTCCTGCCAGCTGGGCRTGAGGACACCCGCTGTCCCCAGCTCACCCCGATGTGTCCCCTTGCAGCTACGACTCCAACCTCAACACCTCGCGTGATGACAAGAAGAACAAGTTTGCCAGCACCATGGAGTTCGTGGAGGACTATCTCAACAACGTGGTGAGCGAGGCCGTGCCCTTCGCCAACGAGGAGAAGAACAAGCTCACCTTCGAGGTGCGGCGCCCTGCAGGGTGTGCCACGGCCTGGCTGCCGCTGCCCCTGCAATGTCCCTGTCCCCCACCATGGATTCTCCTGCTCAGCCCCGAGCAGGGCGAGGTCTGGAGCTGCCTTGTCCTTCCCCAGGTCGTCAGCCTTGCCCACAACCTCATCTACTTCGGCTTCTACAGCTTCAGCGAGCTGCTGCGCCTGACACGGACCCTGCTGGGCATCATCGACTGCGTCCAGAACCCTCAGCTGATGATGCAGGCTGTCTACAATGATGAGGTGACAGGTGAGCCCCTGTTCATGGCCAGGGAGGTGTTTTCCATGGTCTGCCCAGTGTTTTCCATGGTCTGCCCAGTGCTTTCCAGTTTTGGTGGTAAGAAAACCAGACACTGCTTGCTGATGTGGCTGGGTGTGCAGCTGGACATGGGGTGGTGAGCCCTTGGCTATGCCAAAAGAAATATTTGGTGCCTTCTGCTCATTCTTTGATGAAGTCTTGAGCATTTTGCAGTCCAAGTGGGTCCTTCCTTGGTCCTCTGCCACCTCCCTCTCCACTCACTCTGMCTGTGGCTGCCTCTGCAGGGAAGAATGTGCGGAGGTCGATCCAGGGCGTGGGGCAGATGATGTCCACCATGGTGCTGAGCAGGAAACAGTCCATCTTCAGCCCCCCCAGCCTCAGCGCTGGCTCTGCCCCGGAGCAAGTGGACAGAGGGAGGAGCATTGAGAACGAGAACATTGTGGTGATGGAGACCAAGCTGAAGATCCTGAAGATCTTGCAGGTTGGAGCCAAAGGAGTGGTGGGACCTGTGGGATGGGGGTGTGTAGTGTGATTTTCTCAAGGAGGGGCACAGTTGGCGTGAAGAGGGCACTCAGTCACTTCTGGTTTCTCCTTCCCTGCTGCTTCCAGTTCATCCTGAACGTGCGGCTGGACTACAGGATCTCCTACCTGCTCTCTGTCTTCAAGAAGGAATTTGTGGAGGTTTACCCCATGCAGGACAGCGCGGCCGATGGGACAGCTCCAGCCTTTGACTCCACAAGTAACTCTCCCACTTTGCTCCTGGCACACCCCCAGCTCAGCAGGCCCCAGGGGCTGGGAGGACACAGGTGGMWGAGGTGACACCTCCAGCAGAGGTGACACCTSCAGCAGAGGTGAYATTTCCAGCAGCTGCTGCTGGCAGGGGGCAGGGAGGGATGGAGTCTGTGTTTTGGTGGGAACAGGATCAAGGAGCTGGGTTGGTTCCCGTGGGTTCCTGCCAAGACACAGGACTGGCATTGTCCACCCTTGTCACTCCCTTCCTCTCCCTGCAGCTGCAGCCATGAACCTGGACCGGATTGGGGAGCACGCCGAGGCCATGTTTGGTGTGGGGTGAGTCCCTGTCCCCCATAGCTCCCCTGGCCACAGGGCCCTTCCCCTTCTGTCCATCCTTCCCAGGCTGGGAGCTGCAGGTGACGAGCAGGATGAGGCTCTAAAGGCTGCAAAGCTGTCCCCATCAGCCCCTGAGCTCTGTGTTGATGCCCAGCGCTTCCATCCCTCTCCAGGAAGTCCAGCAGCATGTTGGAGGTGGATGACGAGGGAGGGAGGATGTTCCTGAGGGTGCTGATCCACCTGACCATGCATGACTACCCCCCACTCATCTCTGGCTCCCTGCAGCTCCTCTTCAAGCACTTCAGCCAGAGGCAGGAGGTCCTGCACACCTTCAAACAGGTGACACTGAGGGCACCTGGAGATCCCACGCCTGGCTGTGGGTGGGGGACATGGCGTGGATCCTGGCCCTTTCCTTGGGAGGGGGATCTGGGAGTGGGATTTGTGCCCCAAACTGGAAACCCCTGGCAATGTCACTGCAGGTCCAGCTCCTGATCTCAGCCCAGGATGTGGAGAACTACAAGGTGATCAAGTCGGAGCTGGACAAACTCCGCACGATGGTGGAGAAATCAGAGCTCTGGGTGGACAAGAAGGGCAGCACCAAAGGGGACAGCACAGGGGAGGGGAACAAGAAGGAGAAGAAGGAGGTGAGAGCCCTGAGCAAGATCCTGGAATCCAGGGTGGGGAAGGAGTGGGAGGCAGGGCAGGGCTCACCTTAATCCTGATGAAAACACCTGATGCCTCAGGATGGGCTCAAGGGGGAGGGTCCTGTGGGGTGTGGTGGAGGGGCACAGTGTGACCCCAGTGCTGTCGTGTCCCCTGCAGCACGGTGCCGACGAGGAGGTCATTGCTCCAGGAGAGAAGAGCAGTGAGAACTACCAGATAGTGAAGGGGGTGAGTGAGACCAAACCCCGCTGCATCGGCAGGGAGGAAAGGGGCAAAATCCTGGGGGGGAATTCCAAGTTCTGCTGTGCTTCAGTAGTCCAAGCCTGGCTTGTTTCTGCCAGCTCAGCACAGGGAAAAGCTGTCACATCCTTGCACTGGGGGGACTGGAGGGGACTGGGTGGGTGACAGCTGTAAGGGCTCTGCATGGCACCGAGGGGAGGCTGAAATTGGTGAGCAAAGCAGGGAACACCCAGGATTATGGAGGGAACATGTGGAATGCAAACCAGCCCCAGTGCTGGTGGCTATCCTGGGTGGCTCCAGGCTCAGCCCCTGCCCGCTGTGGTCCCTCTGTCCCCAGATCCTGGAGAGGCTCAACAAGATGTGCGGGGTGGGGGAGCAGGTGCGCAAGAAGCAGCAGCGCCTGCTGAAGAACATGGACGCCCACAAGGTGATGCTGGACCTGCTGCAGATCCCCTATGAGAAGGTGGGTGGACAGAAACCAACTGGTCCTGGCTGCCCAGGGCAAAGGAGGCACACGGGGACCCCTCTGAGAGGCCTCCTGCCACTCCCATCCCTCTCAGCTCCACGTGTTTCTCCTCTGTCCCCTCCTCAGGGGGATGCCAAGATGATGGAGATCCTCAAGTTCACCCACCAGTTCCTGCAGAAGTTTTGTGCTGGCAACCAGGAGAACCAGGCCCTGCTGCACAAACACCTCAACCTGTTCCTGACCCCSGGGGTAAGGAGAGGACACGGAGGGGCAGCAGCACAGGGAGGGAATTCAGCAGCACACCTGGGGCTGAGAGCATGGGATGGCAAACCCAGGAGGAGACACGAAGCAGGGCAGGAGTTGGGGATGGTTCCTGCAGCTCCCTGAGCTCACTCTGCCCCTTGTCCCCAGCTGCTGGAGGCAGAGACWATGCAGCACATCTTCCTCAACAACTACCAGCTGTGCTCGGAGATCAACGAGACGGTGCCRCAGCACTTCATCCACTGCGTGGCCACCCACGGCCGCCACGTCCAGTACCTCGACTTCCTGCACACCATCATCAAGGCCGAGGGCAAGTACGTCAAGAAGTGCCAGGACATGATCATGACKGAGGTGAGGACCTCTCCTGCAGGGCAGGAATGGCGGGGAAGCAGGACAAGGCTTTTGGAACCTGCACTGTTGGCTTCTTCCTTGAGAAGAGCCTTCCAGCCGTCTGGATCCTCCCTGGAACCAGCCAGCCCATCTTGAGTGGCCATCAGCCATCTCCAGGGGTTCAGTGAAAGGTCYAAGAGTCGATTTGGGAGTCCCACAGTTTTTGATTGCACTGCAAATGCCTGGTTTTCTCTGTAAACACAAATCCCTGTCCCCTTTCTGGCCTCTACTGCTCATCCCCACTGCGCAGGGGACACCGTTGGCCTTGGAGGCTTCTGACCTCCCACAGTTTTTGATTGCACTGCAGATGCCTGGTTTTCCTGTAAACACAAATCCCTGTCCCCCTTCCCAGCCATTACTGTTCATCCCCACTGCACAGGGGACACCATTGGCCTTGGAGGCTTCTGACCTTCCTCTTTCAGAGTGGTGAGCACTGAGCACTGAGCACTGACCCTTCCCTGCAGCTCACCAACGCTGGGGACGACGTGGTGGTTTTCTACAACGACAARGCTTCGCTGGCCACCCTGCTGGAGATGATGACAGCAGCCAGGGATGGGGTGGAGGAGAACAGCCCCCTGATGTACCACATCTCCCTGGTGGACCTGCTGGCTGCCTGCGCCGAGGGCAAGAACGTCTACACCGAGATCAAGTGCACGTCCCTGCTGCCCCTGGAGGACGTGGTGCGGGTGGTGACGCACGAGGACTGCATCACAGAGGTACGGGGTGGCAGCCAGGAGGACACTGGGGCTCTGCACTGATTGTCCCCTGACCTTGTCCCTGCCCCTTTTCCCTCCTCCTGACAGGTGAAGATGGCCTATGTGAACTTTGTCAACCACTGCTATGTGGACACCGAGGTGGAGATGAAGGAGATCTACACCAGCAACCACATCTGGACCCTCTTTGAGAACTTCACCCTGGACATGGCCCAGGTGCATGGGGAGGGTTGGGTGGGAGGGACACAGCAGTGGTGGCTTGGATGGGGTCAGGGTGGTGTCACCAAGGCTCCCTTGAAGCCTCCTGCAGGGCATGGATACACATGTGGGACCTCATGCAGCTGCCACACTTGGGGCTGGGGAGTGGTCAGGGCAGACAGGAGCTGTGTCACCGGCCACATCCCTCAGCTCAGCGTGGTCCCAGCAGCCTCTGGGCAGACACGAGCTGGCCCTGGTGCCATCAGTGTCCTTCCTGTCCTCACAGATGTGCAAGAAGAGGGAGAAGCGCCTGCCGGAYGCCACGCTGGAGAAGTACGTGCTGACGGTGGTGCTGGACACCATCAACGCGTTCTTCAGCTCGCCCTTCTCGGAGAACAGCACCTCACTGCAGGTGACASGGGTGGGCAGGGTGGCAGGGGAGGACAGCAGCTCAGCCAGGCCCCCAAAACACGGCTTGGATGCGCGTGCTGACRGTCCTGTCTCCTGCAGACCCACCAGACCATCGTGGTGCAGCTCCTGCAGTCCACCATGAGGCTACTGGAGTGTCCCTGGCTGCAGCAGCAGCACAAGAGCTCGGTGGAGTCCTGCATCCGCACGCTGGCCATGGTTGGTAAGGAGCCACTGCCAGGGGACAGGGGACAGGGCCACCCTGGGCCAGCAGCGAGCAGGGCACCCTGTCCCTCCTGTGGGGGTGGCAGGACACCACGGTGAGGGGCTGCCAGCTGGGCATGGGGACATTCAGCTCCAGGATGGGCTTTTTCTGAGCTTCATCTCAGCATTCTCAGGATAATGAGAGGGTAACCAGAGCCTGGGCTTGGCTGGGAGCTCCCTGGTGTGTCCCTGCCCGGACACAAAGCCAACACTGACAGTGGTTTTCCCTGGCCAGGACTTTGCCCTCGGTGTGCAGCTGCCTGACTCAGGCTGAGGGCTGTTAGCACTGAGTCACCGTGGAAAGGATTGCTGGTGGCTGGGCTCTGGGTGGGGATTTCCCTTTGGAATTCCAGGCAGGGTGCTTGCAGCCTCCCCACGCTGGRCTTTCCCAACCAAAAACTGGGGCTGGGGCCAGTTTCCACCCTGTGAGGTGCTGTGGGTGTTGGGACATGTGGGAACGCTCCAGCCCATACTGCCCTGGAGGAGTTTACTGGTGTATTTACCCCGAATATCTGCTGCAAATGAGGTGAACACTGGTGAAGGCATACAGGCTAGAATTAAGGAGGAAGTTTTTTACAGAAGTGTGGTCAAATACTGGAATCATCTACCCAGGGAGGTGGTGGAGTCAYCATCCCTYGATGTGTTTAARRRAAGACTGGATGTGGCACTTGGTGCCATGATCTAGTTGAAATGTTAAAACATGGGTTGGACYYGATGATCTCAAAGGTCTCTTCMAACCTAGAAATTCTGTGATTCTGTGAATGCCCAGACTGGGTGGTGGGACCCAGCTGGGTGGTGGCTGTGCCAACCCCACCCCTGTGTCCCTCAGCCAAGAGCCGCTCCATCGCTCTGCCCATGGACCTGGACGCCCACGTGAGCTCCCTGCTCAACAGCAGCTCCACCAGCACGGTGCAGAGGAACACCTCGAGCTACAAGGCAGCCACACGCTCCTTCCCTCGTGTGTCCACCACCCCCAACCAGTGGGACTACAAGAACATCATCGAGAAGCTGCAGGTACAGGGCAGGGCGTGGTGGGGCTCAGGTGGGTGCTGGCCGTGCGGGGTCCCTCTCCCGTGTGTCCCCTGGCTCTGAGGGGGTGCTGTGGCTTGCAGGACATCATCAACGCCCTGGAGGATCGCCTGAAGCCGCTGGTGGAGGCTGAGCTGTCCGTGCTGGTGGATGTCCTGCACCGGCCAGAGCTGCTCTTCATGGAGGGCACGGAGGCGTTCCAGCGCTGCGAGAGCGGGGGCTTCCTGTCCAAGTGAGCCCCAGCTGGGGGTCCTGGGGGAGCTGGAAGGGTTTGGGACCCTCACCATGGGTGCTGAGGGTGCTGGGAAGGGTTTGGGACCCTCGCCATGGGTGCTGAGGGTGCTGGGAAGGGTTTGGGACCCTCACCATGGGTGCTGGGGGTGCTGGGAAGGGTTTGGGACCCTCACCATGGGTGCTGGGGGTGCTGGGAAGGGTTTGGGACCCTCACCATGGGTGCTGAGGGTGCTGGGAAGGGTTTGGGACCCTCACCATGGGTGCTGAGGGTGCTGGGAAGNATGGGTGCTGAGGGTGCTGGGAAGGGTTTGGGATCCTCGCCATGGGTGCTGGGGGTGCTGGGAAGGGTTTGGGACCCTCACCATGGGTGCTGGGGGAGCTGGGAAGAGTTTGGGACCCTCACCATGGGTCCTGGGGGTGCTGGGAAGAGTTTGGGACCCTCGCCATGGGTCCTGGGGGAGCTGGGAAGGGTTTGGGACCCTCACCATGGGTGCTGGCGGTGTTGGAAATGGTTTGGGACCCTTGCCATGGGTCCTGGGGGTGCTGGGAAGGGTTTGGGACCCTCACCATGGGTCCTGGGGGTGCTGGGAAGGGTTTGGGACCCTCACCATGGGTGCTGAGGGTGCTGGAAATGGTTTGGGAGCCTCATCCTGGGTGAGCTGTGCTGGGAAGGGTTTGGGACCCTCACCATGGGTGCTGGCAGTGCTGGGAAGGGTTTGGGACTCTCACCATGGGTCCTGGGGGTGCTGGGAAGGGTTTGGGATCCTCACCATGGGTGCTGGGGGTGCTGGGAAGGGTTTGGGACTCTCATGCTGGGTGGGCTGTGCGTCCCTGTGTGCCTGCAGCTGGAGGGGTGGTGGGGGTGGTTCCCCGTGGGATGCCCAGGTCCCTCCCAGCTGTGTGACAATGGCTTTGCTGGGCCAGGCTGGTGCAGCACACCAAGGACCTCATGGAGACGGAGGAGAAGCTCTGCATCAAGGTGCTGAGGACGCTGCAGCAGATGCTGGTGAAGAGGAACAAGTATGGAGAGAGGGTGAGCAGCGTGATGTGTGTCCATCCAGCCCCACTCCCAGGCTGGCAGAGCTCACCCTGGGCACCCAGGGGTGCTCAGCTGGTTCTGCCCTGGCCCCGGCCTTGGCATGGGGACACTGGTGACGTTTGTTTGCCTTGGCAGGGCAACCTGCTGCGGAAAATGCTCATGAACAATTACCTGCAGAACAAGAGGTCCAGCTCCAAGGGGGAGATGGGGGATGCTGCAGGGGGAGGTGAGTGCCTCTCCTGCACCTTCCCCTCAAACAGCGATGGCACCAGGTCTGGGCTGGTTGCCAGCTGCACAGAGGAGCAGAGGGTTTGGTGGGTGAAGGGGTGGCACTGAGATGTCCTGGCACTGGTGGAGCTGTGCTGGCTCTTGCTGCCACAGCATCACAWCCCTCCTGTCCTCTGACACAGGCCAGGACCAGGACTGGTCGGCCATCGCCGCTGTCCAGTGCAGGCTGGACCGKGAAGGGGCCACCAAGCTGGTGGCTGACCTCATCATGAACACCAAGAACGAGAAGATCTTCCAGGAGAGCATCCTGCTGGCCATCCGCCTGCTGGATGGAGGCAACACCGAGATCCAGGTGCTGAGGGGGTTTGGGCAGCCAGGGGTTGGGGTGGGCAGTGAGGGTCCAGTCCTGGGCAGAGCAAACAAACCTCTTGCTTGTGCTGAAATCTGATGATTTGAGTTTCCCAGCTCCGTGGCTGGATGAAAGGCTGGAGGCTGTGGGAAGAGCAGGTGGTTCCAGGTTGTTTCTGGAGTTCTGCTGATGCCCTCTGCTGGGAATTCCTAAAATGGCTCAGGGCTGCAGCGCTGGTGGGGCACCTCCAGGGTTATCCCAAACCCTTTGTCACAGGGAACCTGAAAAATGGTGAAAAACCCAGYGGGGCTCCAGCAAAAACCAGGTTATCCTGGGCAACGCCTGCAGTGCTGAGGCTGCTGCCCAGAGGGACAGGCAGGGACGCTTTGGATGGGGACTGAACCGAGTGTCCTTTCCCCAGAAATCCTTTTACAACCTCATGACGAGCGACAAGAAGTCCGAGAAGTTCTTCAAGGTTCTGCAYGACCGGATGAAGAAGGCGCAGCAGGAGACCAAGTCCACGGTGTCGGTGAACATGAGTGACATCGGGAACAAACCCCGAGAGGACAAGGACGAGCCAGAGCCTGGCACCAAAGGTACATGGCAGCATCCCACTGTCCCCTCAGGAAGGCCAGMACTGGCTCGGTGACAATTCCTGAGGAGGGGACAATTCCTGTGGTGGTGGTCACAGGGGGAAGAGA
>JACDOX010000430.1:206589-266170 GCA_014549065.1 Cardinalis cardinalis | reverse complement strand
AACAACGAGATGGGGGTGACAGTGCTGATCATGGAGCCCATCCTGCGCTTCCTGCAGCTGCTCTGCGAGAACCACAACCGGGACCTGCAGGTCGGTGCTGGGGCTCCGGGCTTGGGGAAAGCTGGGTGTCACTGTAAGGCGTGAAATAACACGATGCGGGCACGCTGCTGTTCTCAAGGTAAAAGGGAGCAGTTTGTTTTCTGACTCTAACATTTGTAGATTTCTAAAAGTGACAGCGGTTTGGAGGGTGACAGTGCCACCTCTCCAGTGACACCGGACAAACCAACAGCCCATCAAGTTTTTCCTCCTCTATAAAAGAATGCAAAACGATAAGTTATTAACAGGAAGTGCGTGAGAAAGTTTGTTACAAGGATGTAAACATCAGAAGGCTTAGAAAATCTTAAAGATTCAGGGTGACAGGTGGGATCTGCTCCAGTTTGGCCCCAAAATGCTGTGGCACCCAGCAGCGCTGTGCCTCAGTTTCCCCATGTGCAGTGCACCATCCAGCTTGGGGCTGTGGGAGGAGCTCCAGGCAGGAGTGGCTGTGGGACTGAGGTCTGTAGGTTACAGGGGCAGTCCCAGCCCAAATGTCCCTCCAACTGCAGCTGGAGGGGTGTGGGGAGAGAGGGATGGGGACCCCATTGCTGGGCTCTGCTCCACAGAACTTCCTGCGGTGCCAGAACAACAAAACCAACTACAACCTGGTGTGCGAGACGCTGCAGTTCCTGGACATCATGTGTGGCAGCACCACGGGCGGGCTGGGGCTGCTGGGCCTCTACATCAACGAGTACAACGTGGCTCTCATCACCCAGACCCTGGAGACCCTGACCGAGTACTGCCAGGGGCCCTGCCACGAGAACCAGGTCTGGGGGGGCCTCCCCAAACCTCATCACAGACCAGGGGAGCTTCTGGGGGGATGTGGGGGAAGCAGGGACAGGTTTTGGGTTCAGAACGTGGAGCAGAGTGTGGGCAGCAGAGSTCACAGGGTTCCTGCACAGGTCACCAGCTGCTGCTTGGCTGCAAAATGGGGTGATGCAGATGGGGGGAAATAATTCAGTGGTGTGAATTGCGGGGAGAGGGGAGGTTTGGGGGCCCGGGGCTGCAGGCAGGGCAGTGTTTCAGAGCAGAGCTGTGCTGGAGGGTGGAGCTGGGAGGRCTGGCAGGATCTGTGGGATAACACACTGCCCGATTCCCCTAGAGCTGCATCGTGACCCAYGAGTCCAACGGGATCGACATCATCACAGCCCTGATCCTAAACGACATCAGCCCCCTGTGCAAGTACAGGATGGACCTGGTCCTGCAGCTGAAGGTGCACAGGGGCCTGGGCTGGGGTGCTGGGGACATATCCGTGTGTCACTGAATGTCACTGCATGTGTCACTGGCAGGGTCCCAGGGTGTGCTGTGGGGTGAGGTTGTCACTGCAGAGGGGACCCTGCCTGTGTCAGACCCTTGGGCAGGGCTGGGGCATCTCCACCACGCTCAGATGCCCCTGGCACAAGGGARTTGGATAATTCTGCCCACCCCAAAGCCCTGGGCAGCGGCAGGGCACAGCTCCCCTCACCAAGGGCTTCTCCTCACCAGGACAATGCCTCCAAGCTCCTCCTGGCCCTCATGGAGAGCAGGCACGACAGCGAGAACGCCGAGCGGATCCTCATCAGCCTCCGTCCCCAGGAGCTGGTGAGGGAGCTGGGAATGTCCCACTGAGCCCCCAGCCCCTGTCCTGGGTCCTGCTGCATTTTCTGCCTCCCCCCACCACAACCCACATCCTCTGCCCTGCGTCCTGCTGCAGTTTCTGCCTCCCCTGCCCCACTGCTGCTCCTCCTGCCCAAATCCTGGCCGGAGGGGAAGGCAGGGAGTGGGGAGGAGCTCAGCGCCCCTGTGCTGCCTTGCAGGTGGATGTGATTAAGAAGGCCTATCTGCAGGAGGAGGAGTGTGAGAACGCCGAGGTTTCCCCCCGGGAAGTTGGACACAACATTTATATCCTGGCGCTGCAGGTAGGGAGCTGTAAAAGCCTCCTGCCAGGCTGTGCTCACAGGTTGCGCTTTTCCCTCCGTAATTCTGCACATTTCCCTCCGTAATTCTGCACATTTCCCTCCGTAATTCTGCACATTTCCCTCCATAATTCTGCACATTTCCCTCCGTAATTCTGCACATTTCCCTCCATAATTCTGCACATTTCCTGCAGCCAGATTGGCCTCCCTGGGGAGCCAAATGTGCCTTTGGCTGTGGGGAGCAGCCACGGCTTGCTGGCCATCCTGTGCCCCCCCATGTCCCCCTGCCGTGCTGTGCTCACTGTCACCACCCCTGTCCCCCTCCCAGCTCTCCCGACACAACAAGTCTCTGCAGCAGCTCCTGAAGCCGGTGAAGCGAATCCAGGAGGAGGAGGAGGAGGGAATCTCATCCATGGTATGGAGAAGCACAGCCCCCACAATCCGCCCTGATCCGGGGCTGTAAAAAGCCCTTGCAGAGCCCACCTGGGCTTTGCTGTTCAGGATTTGATGGGTTTTGGTGCTCCCCAGGGSATTAAAGAGGGAGAAACACCTAAATGCCCTTTTAGCCAGAGGCAGGAGCCCAAAGGTGTGTGTGCCCTGCTGTGGGGTGACACAGGCTGGCAGCCCTGGGGGGGGGTCCTGCCCTTACCCACCTCCCCATTTTCCTTCAGAAAGGAAGAGCCAAGTCCTTTGCTGCTGTTCCTTGCCCAGGTACCTCCGATCCCGACAAGATTCAGCAGGAATGTGATTTCCCCGGGGGTTTTGTGAGCRCTGGTTTGTAATTTGTGGATTAGCAGCACTTGGATGTAATTATTGCAGGGAATCGATTGTCTGTCACCGCGGGGAGCACTCGCACCCCTCACAGAAGCTTTAATTCATTTGCCTTTCCCTGAAAACCTCATCAGCCGTGGGAGATGTTGAGGCACGTTGTGGGAACAGTCGGATCCAGCTTCTGGCTGGATCCTCATCCTCTCCCTTCCCCTCTCCCCATCCAGCTCAGCCTCAACAACAAGCAGCTCTCGCAGATGCTCAAGTCCACGGCCCCAGTGCAGGAGGAAGAGGAGGATCCACTGGCTTATTACGAGAAGCACACGTCCCAGATYGAGGCAAGACCTCCTGGCTGTTGGCTTTCCATGAATCCCACCCGGCTCCAGATGCCTCGTGTCTGGTTATTTTGCTCCAGGAGCTGCCCCCTCTTCCCACGCCCATGCTGGCAGGAGCATTAGCTCCAGGAGCCGAGGGATGAGCACCCCTGGACCCTGCCCTTCTCTCCCAGCTGCAGTGGGATGCAGCTGATCCAGCAGCCTCATCCTTGGCGTGGATCCCCCATTCCCACAGTCCCACTCACCCCAGCCAGGGCTGCCTCTGCTCGGGGCACTTTGGAAACATTTGAATGAGGGGCTGACAATATTTGGACCCTGCGGAGCAGAAGGGAGGAGGGGGAAGGCACAGCTGGATGTGGGAAGGAGGAAAAAACCCCAGCAGGGCAGGATCTGAGGGCTCTGCTTCCTGCAGATCGTGCGGCTGGACCGGAGCATGGAGCAGATCATCTTCCCTGTGCCTGGGATCTGTGAGTTCCTCACCAAGGAGACCAAGTACAGGCTCTTCACCACCACGGAGCAGGACGAGCAGGGCAGCAAAGTCAGCGACTTCTTCGACCAGTCCTCCTTCCTGCACAACGAGATGGAGTGGCAGAAGAAGCTGCGCAGTAAGAGCGAGGCACAGCCTCCCTGCCCTGGGCTGCCCCGCTGGGAATCCGGGGACATTCCTGCAGGGAAAGGGCTGGGGATGGCATGGCTGGGCTGCAGAGCTCTGCAGAGCRCCTCACACCTGGCCCAGTGCAGGGAGGGAGGGTTAAAATCCAGCCATGGGGCTCCTCYGTGCTCTCAGGGCACCTTGCTCACGTTCCCTGGGATGCCAGCGGAGGTGTTTTCCCTGGAAAGCCCTTTCAGTTGCCTTCTCCTAAGCCAGGGTCTTGTAGCTGCACGTGGGAAATAAGACCTGTTTCTCTGCCCCCTGCAGACCTGCTCAGGGGCTTCCAGGGTGGAAATCCTGGCTGGAAATCCCAGGAACAGAGCAGAGGGTCCCACTATGGATACTGGGATGCAGCTGAGGAGCAGTGTAGGAGCTGTGAGAGAGGACAGAACCAACCCAATTCCAGGGTCTCAGAGCAGGTTTCCAGAGGGCTGGGAGACCAAGGCATGTGAGCAGAGCCACTTAGAAGGTGCACTCCTAACAGACAAGCAGGAATGTTTTCAAAACACTTCATGAATGGTTTGAAGAAGGCGGGAGGCTGGGTTGGTCTGGGGGCAGCAGCTGCAGAGCCTGCAGGGCCTGGGATGGCACAGGGGGTCTGGGGTGGCACAGGGGCTCCAGGAGGACCCGGTTGGCACGAGGCTGGCTGAGGTTTGTGTGTTGCCTCCTCTCCCCCCAGGCATGCCGCTGATGTACTGGTTCTCCCGCAGAATGACGCTCTGGGGAAGCATTTCCTTCAACCTGGCCGTCTTCATCAACATCATCATCGCTTTCTTCTAYCCCTACGTGGAAGCCACTTCCATGGGTAAGTGCCCAGCATCTGCTGCTCCTTGGAGTGGAAGGAGCAGGTCCTTGGGCTGGATAAAGGCAGATCCTTGGGCTCCTACAACCCCAATCCTTTCTGCTGGATAAAGGATTAATCAGGATTTCAGTTTCCAGCCCTCCCACCCCTTCCTTCTCAGGGAAACCTCTCTTCTCCTGGGCTGCCCTTCTCCTGTTTGTGCAATGTTGGGAGCAGTGATGGGATACATTCCTGTTGTCAGGCAAAGCCTCCATCACCTGCAGTGGTTCTGASCTCTTGGATGAAAGATGCTAGAAAATGTATCAGCAAAAACCGTCTGAACCAGCACAAACCCTGCAGTGCAGCAGCATCATTTCTGATAAAGGGCTCATTAGTGTGGCTGGGCAGCCTGGCAGCAGCAGTGCCCCTGCCTTTAGCATCCATGTGTTCCTCTTGCCAGGAGTGCTGGATTCCCCACTGATCTCCCTGCTCTTCTGGATCCTGATCTGCTTCTCCATCATGGCCCTGTTCACCAAGCGCTACGGGGTGCGGCCGCTGCTGGTGGCCCTGATCCTGCGCTCCATCTACTACCTGGGCATCGGGCTCACCCTCAACATCCTGGGCGCTCTCAATGTGAGTTCTCCACCTGCTGGGGGATCAGGAACCTGTCCTGCAATCCCACAGCCCAGCCAGCCCCACTCCCTCCTATGCAGAGGATCAGTAACGGGACATCACGCCATGATCAATATGATCAAGTGAAGCCAATTTATTACAAAGAGCCATTTTTATACTGTTCTCTTGTTGTTCGCGCCTCAAGCTGATACATGATTGGTTAAATCCTTTTTACGCACGCATTTTAATATTTCAGTTAATTTTAGTCAGTCCTCCTTCTTCATGTGTCTAGCTGGGGTTTTCTYRTCTGCCTTTGCATCCTGAACTGTCTGCTTTTGAGCTTGTTCTTCTCCTTTTGTGTCCTTCAAGGACATGGTGACCTCACTCCTCGGAGTTTAGTTGTTCATTGCTGCCCCGAGATGTGCAGGGTGTCTCTGTTTCAGCCCGCGTGGCTGAAGAACGAGTCTGAACTCTTCAGTTTTCGGTCTTGAGGTTGTTTATTAATTCTTATCTATAAAATTTTCTTTCTGCCCAGCCGAGGTCTGCTCAGCCAGCCAGCCACAGGCACTCTGACCGCCCCCGAGGGGGTGTTGTCCTTTTATACACCAAACTACATATAACATATTTACACTTAATTCCCAATACCTGTCACCTATGTTAGACAGTGAGCTTCTATTGTAAATATAACATATTTACAATTACTTTCCAATACCTGTCACCTATGTTAGACAGTGCACTTCTATTCTAAACCAATCCCAAAGTGCCAACATCACTACAGAAAGTGGAGACCAAGAAGAAGAAGAAGAAAGGCTGGACACGCCCAAGTTCCTCCATCTTGTCCCCAAAACCCCCATACCAAAAATCCTAAAATCGACCTTTTCACGCTGTGATAATTTTATTATTGTGCTATTTAAACTTCTGTGACTTTCAGGTCCTCATACAAAGCTGGTAATTTGCTCCAGGGGTCAAAATCAAACCCACAGGTGCTCTGGGCTGCATGCCAGGGTCTCTGAGCCCACCAGAGGGGTGCACTGAGTTCTGACACTTAGTCTCTATGAAGGTTGCTTTGTGCATATGTCACATATGTCCATTGTCCTGCAAAAAACTCTCAGCACCCTCCYGTTTCTGGCTGTCCCCAGCTGACCAACAAGATCGTGTTCGTGGTGAGCTTCGTGGGCAACCGAGGCACCTTCATCCGTGGCTACAAGGCCATGATCATGGATGTGGAATTCCTCTACCACGTGGGCTACATCGTGACCAGTGTCCTGGGGCTCTTCGTGCACGAGCTCTTCTACAGCATCCTGGTATGATAAATTCAGGCATAGGCAGCCTGGCTGCTGCTTTAGGAGCTGGAAGGTTCCTGTGACACCTCCCAGGGGCTGATTGATAGCGGAGAGAACAATTCCCTGTGCTCTAATCTTTGCATGGGCTGAGCTTTCTGCCTCCTGACAGTATCTATTGCTGTCTCTCTCCTGGTCCTGGGCTGTATCTCTCCTTCTAATCTGCTGTGTGCTTTATCTGGGTCAGCTGGGAGGCAACGTGAGCTGCTGAGGGCAGAGCCAGGGTACATGTGGCCTATTCTTGGCTCTCCTGCTGTGTCTAAGTCACTCCATTCTTCTCTGCTTCCCTTCAGTAAGCCGGGAAACTTAAAGGCTTTGTGAGAAAAGTTAGTCAAGGTCTGCTGAGCGATCCAAGATCTCGGGATAAAAGGAGATATAGATAGGCCAGGCATTATCAAGAGAAGCACCCCGCAGCATTTCTTTGCTCCTGGGTCCTTTCAGCTGTTTGACTTGATCTACCGTGAGGAGACCTTGTTTAACGTCATCAAAAGCGTGACACGGAACGGGCGCTCCATCCTGCTGACAGCCCTGCTGGCCCTCATCCTCGTCTACCTCTTCTCCATCGTGGGCTTCCTGTTCCTGAAGGATGACTTCATCCTCGAGGTGGACCGGCTGCCGGACAGCAAAGCCAAAGGTTGGGCAGTGCTGGGGCTCGTGGGACGCTGTGGGACCCTCCACGCACATCTCGGGGCGTGCTGGGTGGGGGTTTACACTGGGAGCACTGGTTTGGGGGGCACAGAGAGGACAGCTTTGTGCTCGTGCTGCACGGAGCAAGGTTTGGGGTTAGTGCTGGCRGAGAAGGGGGCACAGAGAAGGGTCAGCTCTGTGGGGTCTCCACTCTGAGAAAAAGCTTCAGGGCCTGGAAAAAGCAGGAGGAAATGAGGCAGGCTTTTCCCAGGAAGGCTGGCATCTTCCTGGGAGCTCATGGCAGTGGTTTGCTGGGGAGAAGTGCTGCTCTCACAGGGCTGGGGTCTCTTCCTTGCAGATGATCCCTTGGGGATGCAAAAGAACRTGGAGACCTTCATGGAGTCGTGCAGCAGTGACAAAATCAGCTGCTCTGCTGCACCCACTGCCTTGGAAGGTAAGAGAGCCYTGTGGAAATGCCAGCTGTGTGTGGCAGTGTGGATTTGCCAGCCAGCTGAGGAAAATCCCAGCTTTTCCAAGGCAGAAACTCAATCTGCTTCCTGGGACATATTGGGCAGGAGGCCTGTGAATTTTGCACTGACCCTGGCATAAAAAACGTTGGGGTGGATTGATTTAATCAGAAAGGAGGTGGGAGCTGCAGCAGCATTTGGCTGCTGGAGGAGCTGCTGGCTGGGACATCACGACAGCAGCAGCTGCTCCTGTGTCACTGCCACTGCAGCTGGAGCCGTGCCGCTGCCAGGCTCCGGTGCTCTGCTGTGCTCTGAGTCCYTGCCCTGCTCTCCTCCGCAGAGGCTGAGCCGGAGCAGTGGGAGCGTGCCTGCGACACGCTGCTCATGTGCATCGTCACCGTCCTCAACCACGGCCTGCGCAACGGCGGCGGCGTGGGGGACATCCTGAGGAAACCCTCCAAGGACGTGAGTGGGGACGGCGCCTGGGGCTTCTTCCTTCTGCCAAACCCTGCTGCAATCGCTGCTGGCCCCTCTCCCTGGGAGCTCGGCACATCCACCTCCATCTCTCGCGTTCTCCTCCTCCCTGCTGCCTCAGGCACAGCTGTGTCACAGGGCTGGCTGGAGCAGAGCTGTGCAAGACACCCAATTCTCCTTCTCATCCGTTACAGGAGTCCCTGTTCCCTGCTCGAGTTGTCTACGACCTCCTCTTCTTCTTCATTGTCATTATCATTGTCCTSAACCTCATCTTTGGGGTCATTATTGACACCTTTGCTGATCTGAGGAGTGAGAAGCAGAAGAAGGAAGAGATCCTGAAGACCACTTGTTTTATCTGTGGTGAGCACYGGGAATACAGGAATTGCTCCAGAGCTCTTCTTCCCCTCCCAGGCTGGRGGAAGGAAAAGAATTTCAGCTGGATTCTGGTTTTTATTTATCACTGCAAAACTTGAATCTGTTCGTTGAGGGGTCACTGCACTGGGAGGGGTTTAAACAAGGGTACAGCTGGAGGGAAATTCTCAGAGTTGTTCCTCACCCTGCTAATGAGGTGTTAAACTAAAACCACATTGTGGGATTCTTGTCACTGTGCATCTCACTGCTGAGACCTTCCCTTGGCCAGTGGGGGGAAAAAAGCAGCAAATCACTGGAGAAGTATAATAGAGAAAATGCTCTGGAATCCTTTTCAGTCAGCAGCAGCCATAAAAAAAAAAAAAAAAAACCCCAGTAAATCTTTCTGCTTTTTTCCTCTAAAGATCCTCTGGGTTTATTTTACTGGGCAGAGGCAGAGCCAGCAGGACATGGGAAGGAATTGTTCCCTGTGAGGGTGGGCAGGCCCTGGCACAGGGTGCCCAGAGAAGCTGTGGCTGCCTCATCCCTGGAAGTGTCCAAGGCCAGGTTGGACAGGGCTTGGAGCAACCTGGGATAGTGGAAAGGGGTGGAAGATCCCTTCCAACCCAAACCATTCCATGGTTCTCTGATTCTGTGATTTTAAACAGAAGTCTCCCGAATCCCCAGCTGGGTTKTTGCCCCCTGGTTTGGATGTTTATGTGCTAAATGGCAACTAATTATTAAAAGCACTTAAATGTCACCTTTGGGAGGGGATGCACTGGGCTGAGTTTGCTGCTCACTCACCTCCTCCCCTCTCCATCTCCTCCCTGTCCTTCTCCACCCTTCCCTGCCTTTCCCAGGGCTGGAAAGGGACAAGTTTGACAACAAGACCGTGTCCTTTGAGGAGCACATCAAATATGAGCACAACATGTGGAACTACCTGTACTTCATCGTGCTGGTGCGGGTGAAGAACAAGACTGACTACACTGGCCCCGAGAGCTACGTGGCACAGATGATCAAGGTACAGGTGCCCTCAGGGCAGCTCCTTGGCCATCCCAGCCTGCCTGCCCCGGGAACAAGGGGCTGGCCAAGGAAAAACAGCTCTGGGAAGTCCTTTTGGAAAATACTGGCTAATGGTGCCGTGCCTGAGTTTGTTCTTTGCTGGTTTTTTCCAYGTGGTCTGTTTGAGGGTTTGTCCTGTGGGTTGAAGGGTTGAACCAAGCAGGGAGTGGGGCTTCAGTGGGGTTTCTAGGCAAGGGGGGGGGGAAAGGAAAGCAAGGAAAGAAAAATTTCTACACTTGAGCCYATGAACCAACCTAGAAATGGACCATGCATGGAAAAATGGCAGATTTTTGCAAAGAGTTTCTTTAATCCCTAAGCACAGGGAGGCTGCCTGTTAAACCYTATCTTCCCTCCTCCTCTCTGACCCCTCACCCCACACCCAACTCCCCTTGTCCAYGGTCACGTTCCCAGAACAAGAACCTGGACTGGTTCCCCCGGATGCGAGCCATGTCTCTGGTCAGCAATGAAGGGGAAGGGGAGCAGAACGAGATCCGCAAYCTGCAGGACAAACTCAACACCACCATGAAGCTCGTGTCCCACCTCACCTCCCAGCTGAACGAGCTGAAGGAACAGGTATGGAAATGGGAAATCCCCCGTAGGAACCTTCTGTCCTTCCCAAAATAGCCACTGAGGGCAGGGAATGGGAGAAGGGAGCTGCCCAAGGCAGCACAAAGACAAGCACAGGGCTCCTGCAGCTCTTTTGGGGGAATTGGGGACACTTGGGACACGTGGGTTTGGGAAGTGCCTCACCAGCTCAGAGTTTGCTGGCAGAGGCTCAAAGCAGCACATTCAGACACTTGGGAAGCACATCCAAGAGCAGGAGGGCCTGGAATTGCCTCAGCGTGTCCTTGTTGGAATTGCAGATGACGGAGCAGCGGAAGCGCAGGCAGAGGATGGGGTTTGTGGATGTGCAGAACACCATGAACCACTGAGACACAGCTCCAGCCAGCGAGGGACTGCACCTGTGTCAGCTGAGGAGGCTGCTCCTCCTCCCTGGGCTCCAGGCATGGATTGTCACTGCCTGGGGACAATGGACCACGTGGAAAGGGCTTCCCAGGCAGCATCTCCCTTAGAGCTTGTAAGCAATCCCAGGAGCAGGGACTGCCTGGAGTCCACACCTGGGCCCAGGTGTTTTTCTAACACCCTCGTAGGAAGATAAACCGTACAGGACTTTCATTCCTCATTGCAATAACTCTTTTATTTTGCAACTGTGGAGGGTTGTATCTTTATCTCCATGTGCTCCAGCCCCCCTCAGCTGTGGGGTAAGTAGCTGTAGGGCCGCACTATTTAACTTATTCCGAGTGCCACTCGTCCCTGTGGATATTTGCCAAGCAGCCCTCGTTATCTGCTGTGCCTGCTCCACGCTGACCCCTCCCCATTGACAGAATTCTCTCCATCCTGTGGTGCAGTAAAGAGCAGCTGAACTCAAGGAGGTGGATTTAATTAAATTAACTTGCCAGATGAGGAGCTGAGCTTGTCCTAGTGGGACCTAAAAGTCTTTTGCCTTCTGTGGACCAAGGATCTTTGGGCAGCAGTAGTAGGAGCCTGCAGGTTTACAGGAGTTCACTGTGAAGGGGTGTCCTGTGTTTTAGTTTCATCTCTGGTGTCATGTTTTACCTTTTTTTGTTGTTGTTGTTTTGTTTTTCAGTTGTTATCATTGTTACTTAAGAACTGAAGTGTAAATTGCCTTAACTAAATTAAATACAGAATCATGTTATAATAAAAACTTCAACRTGGTAAAGAAAGTCCCCTCCCTGTGCCCTCTGTGTGATGGGGCTGTGGAACAGAACCCAAAGCAGGGCTGGCACCCAAGGTGCTCCCCAGCCTGCTGCTCCCAGCTCCAGGTGTTGCACATCCCCTGCCAAACGCTGCCATGAAGAGCCACCACCAGCCCCAGCCTTGGTTCCTGGAGCTCTGGACCAGAGCCTGCTGCAGTTTCAAATTCTTTCACTGCCTGCCAGGAAATCACTGCTGAAACCCATAAAAAGGAGCAGCTGTTGGTGCTGTGGAGCCCTGGCACAGCTCTGCTCCAGACACTCATCCTTCCCAAGCCAGCCCCAGCTCCAAGCCCAAGAACAGACACTGATGAAAGCAGTAAAGCTCTAAAAAGGAATAAAAAAGCCCATAACAGTGAAGYTGCAGAATACTTGAAATGTGTTTATGGCTCCATCTAGCAGCATGTCATTTAATCCTGCCTTCACCCTCAGCTCTGCACTAACCCACACATCCCTCTCCTCAGGCTGGGGGGGATCTGCAYAGAGCTGGCTCCTCCAGCAGCAGCAGCTGATTAAAATCTCAATTAAACTCGTGCTCCACTGTCACCATGGCAAAGTCACCCTCTGTCCTCTCTGTCTTCTCTGAAGGAAAATAAATGTGGTGATTAAAGTTCTCCCTCCCTGCACTGCCCTGGCCCCTGGGCTAACACACAAACACAAGCACAGAGAGGTTTTCACATCCTCTCTGTTCTCTTCACAAGAACATTTAAAGCTGCACCTCCTCCCTCTGGGCAGCTCCTGCTTGTTCCATTTTTTGAGATGCAAAGGACCAGGTTTGACACCACAAAGTTCCCTTCCCTACGTTGCTCCAGCATGGATGGATGTGTTAAGCTCTGCCCCAGATTCTCAGCAGAAAAAAAGGAGGCACTAAATATGAAGAATGTAAAGGGTAGGGCTGAACAAAAATGCTGTTGCTAAGAGGAATAAGTGGTTTTATTCATCATGGCAACACACAGAGCTTCAGGGATATGTACAGTGGAGAAGCTGAGAGCTGGGCCCTCACTTCAAGTCCTCCTCGGGTTTCCTGGCAGAGAACTTTTCCCGCAGTCTTTTCCACGTCCCTTTTTTCCTGTCTTCCATCTGTCTCAGAATGTCTGCAAAAGGAGAAGGGAGACAGAGATGGGGCCAGAAGAAGATAAGCAGGCAAGCAGAGAAATGAAACCCTCTTAAAACAGCTCTGCCTTCCATCTAATTTCCTTTCCTGACTTCTCTTCTTAATGAATTTTCATTCCAGGCCCGAGGCGAGGYTGGTTTCCCTTCCAATCAATGCAGGGAGTCTCTTATCACCAACAACTGATACTCAGTTTCCACRCACTGCAATCAAAGTCAGGAACTGGAGCAGAACAAAGCTGCTCTGGCTCCCAGCTCTGCCCTTCATGAGGGATGTGGTGAGAGCATTTCTGCGTGGGGCACCAGCTCCTTCCCAGGGTCTGACACACAAGGAGTACCAAGGGAACTGGAAGATGGTGAAAGAGAAGCWGAGCTCAGTGCTGGGCTGATGTAGCAAACGTGTTCCTTTCACACAGATCCTGCTGTCTGACCCCACAGAGCCTTTGCAAACCCTCTGTGGCTCCTGACAGTGCACAATCCAATTGATTMTTTACTCCAAAATACTGAGTTACTCCTCAACTGAATTATTCCTGAACTTACTCCTCATCCAACACCTCCACAGAATTGCAGGCAGCCCCTTGGTACCCTCCAGGCCCAGGGGCTGAGGAGGGATGCAAGGGAGCACCCCAAAAACCAGAATGTCCCTTTCCCCTGCCCTCTCAGCCCAAGCCCAGCAGCAGTACCTGTGGCCAGGATCGTCCTGCAATCCTCCACTGTCACCCCAGTGAAGGTGGTGTCCTTCAGGCGTGGGTACTTCCCAGGGGAGCAGCAAAAGGAGGGAGAGAGACAAAGAAGTCACTTGTAGTGCATGAAAAMGGCACAAATGTCACCAGCTGGCTCAGCCTGAGAGCGTTTTAGCTGGGATTCTGCTCATCCACACCAAGAACCAGGCCTGCCCTGCTCACCCAGCAGCTGCCCTGGGTGACCACAGGCACGGCTGCAGCCACCCCTCAGCTGTCCCTCRGGCACTCCCAGCAGTGCTGCCATTCCCAGGAATCCTGCAGCAGGTGGTGGCTGCCCCCCAAAGAGAGGGGCAGAGGCCAGTGCCCCAGCTCTCACCTTGTTTTTGTAGAAGTTGGTGTGGATCCTGACCAAGCTCTCGTACATTTGGTCACAGGCCTCGGGGTCAGGGATCTGCAGGGGACACAAGTGTCACACAAGTCTGGTTTTGCACCTCCACAGCAAAATCCCTCCTTGTTCCAAGGGRCAAKCAGAATYCCCAGTGCACAGCTGGAYACTGTCCATCTGCTGTCCTGCCCCAGGTTYTTCCCCTCCATCTCCCATCAGCTCAGCCTGCAGGAATAACAACACCTGGGATTTCCAGAACGGATCTGGAACTCTGCCTCGACAAGACCTGACAGTGAATACACAGCTCCAGAGAATGTTATTGCCTGGGGCTGTGAAATCTGTGCCCCTCCTGCTGCCAGGCCACTGCTGTCACCTGCCTCACTGTAGGGAATCACCCGGGACAAGGTGCCAGGACTCCCTGCAGGGGGCTCAAAATAACCTGTAATTGATTAGGGAAATCAGCACAAACCACGAGGAACAGCCTGAAGGGTAACTGGATCTCTACTTCAGCTGGAAGATCCGGCTCACCCCGGTGTCTCTGCCTGGCACAGCCCCTGCTCAGCTGCTTTCCCAGTCTACAGTGTTGGGTTTTTATTGTGGTGCAACGAGCCCAGCTCACCCCAGAACTCAGTGTCGGTCCATGAATGGTTAAAAGAGGTCAAGAGTAAAAATAACACCAAGAAAAGGTGTCAGGATGAAGGAGGAAGAGTAAGGAAAAGGTCTCTGCAGGAGAGAGGATCCAGGGACAGCCACGTCCCCCTGCAGGTGATCCCCAAGGCTCCAGRGGATCCAGCCATCAAAAGGGTGGCACAAACAGCATCCCTCCCCTGGAAATCCAGCAAATCTCATTCCATTAGATGGCTAGAGAAGCCCTGTGGCTCTAGTTCCCCTCTTAGAAGCTCCCCCTGCCAGCACATTCAGCCTCTCCACACACAAATTGCCACCACTGCTGCAGGCATCAATTCAGATTTCCAGGATCAGTGGCAGCTYTGGGATCTTGGAGCCAACTGGTGCAACACATTAAGCTGTCCTGAGCATATGGAAAAGCAATAAAACCCTTCRAAAATGCCTGCTGCAGACTATTCTGGTCACCAGTACAGGATTAGGAGCCTCTAATGGCCCCTTGAGGTCTAAAGTGCATCTCTGGAACAATGTTTTTATGCTAAGAAAGGGCACATTTGCATTCTGCAGCAACACCTCCGTGCCTGGGAAGGTCTGCAGCCAAGTCAGGCAGCAGATTCCCTAATTTATTTCAGCAGCAAAGCCTAAACTCCAACAGAATTACAGCTGGAGGCGGAATTCAATTGTACAACCACTGCATTCCATCAGTGTCAGGCAGTGCTGCAGCATCCCATCATCCCACCCTCGAGGTAAGGACATCACAGGAATTAACTGGATTCCAGCAGGGCTGACAAATGCCCAAAGCTCTGTACCCCACTCCCACAACCACAGGAACGGGGTTCTCCAAAGAACATGGTGTAAAGGGTGCAAGAACTGGGTATAAACCAGTTATCCTGAGGACAAAACAGCTGTCCTGGGTACAAACCAGGTGTCCTGGGTGTAAACCTTTGTCCAGGGTGCCAACCAGGTGTCCTGGGTACAAATTATCCTGGGTACAAATTGTCCTGGTCAGAAATTGTCCTGGGCACCAACCAGGTGTCCTGGGTGCAAACTGTCCTGGGTACAAACTGTCCTGGGTGCAAATTGTCCTGGTCAGAAATTGTCCTGGGCGTGCACCAGGTGTCCTGGGTACAAACTATCCTGGGTGCAAATTGTCCTGGCCACAAACCATTTATCCTGGGTACAAACCAGGCAGTCCCGGGTACAACCCCGGTGTCCTGGCCACCAATCATTTGTCCCAGGCACAGCCCAGGTGTCCCGGCACAGTTTGGCCCGTGGAGGCACAAGCCCGTGGCCATTATTCCAAAGCCTTCCCGGGATGTGTGCTCCAAACTCCGCCGAGCCCGGCCCGGGAGCAGCCGGACTCCATCACCTCTGGAGTTCCCGTTCCCCCCCAGCTCTAATACTCCATGAAGCCCCGAGCACAGCCTCCTACAGGCCAGCGAGGCGCGGGGCAGAGCCGCGAGTGAGCCCCGAACCCCGCGCTCCGCCCCGGCCCCTCAGAGCCCCCTCAGAGCCCCCCACCCCGGGCCGCTCCCCGCGCCCTCGCAGGCCGGCGCCGCCCTCCCGCCCCTCACCGGCGTGTTCTCGCCCTCGCGGAAGGCCTGTGCCACCTTCTGCCGCAGGAAGGAGCCCAGGTCCCGCTGCTGCTTGGTCTCCTCCACCGGCCACTCCTCGCAGAGCCGCAGGAAGCGCCGGTACCGGCTGGCGGCCATGGCGCCGGGTCACGTGCGCCGCGGGTCACGTGGCGCCGCCGCCGCCGGGTCACGTGCGGGCGCGGCGGGGCGGGAGTGCCTGAGGGGGGAAAGCGCTGACGGGGGCGGCGGGTCCCACAGTGCGCCCGGTGCCCGCCCTGTCGGCAGCGCCTCCAGCCGTGGGGGCTCCAACACCGCCCTGTGCAGCCCCTTCCAAAGCCTCGCCGCCCTTTCTGTGAGGAAATTCCAACCTGAACTCCCCTGGCTCGGCTTGAGGGTGTTTTCCCTTGTCGTGTCCCTTGGGAGCAGAGCACGACCCCCTCCGGCTGTCCCCTCTCCTGTCAGGGAGTTGTGCAGAGCCAGAAAGTCCCCCTTTAACCCCCCCCCTTTTCTCCAAGCTAAGTCCCTTTCCCAGCTCCCTCAGCCTCTCCTGATGCTCCAGATCCTTCCCAACTCCCTCAGCCTCTCCAGGGGCTCCAGACCCTTCCCAGCTCCCTCAGCCCCTCCTGATGCTCCAGACCCTTCCCAGCTCCCTCAGCCCCTCCTGGTGCTCCAGACCCTTCCCAGCTCCCTCAGCCTCTCCTGATGCTCCAGACCCTTCCTGGTTCCCTCAGCCCCTCCTGATGCTCCAGATCCTTCCCAGCTCCCTCAGCCCCTCCTGGTGCTCCAGACCCTTCCAAGCTCCCTCAGCCCCTCCTCAGAGGATTTACAATGGTTTGAGTTGAAGGAACCTTAAATCCCATCTCATTCCACCCTCTGCCATGGGAAGGACACCTTCCACTATCCCAGGTTGCTCCAAGCCCCATCTAACCTGACCTTGGACACTGCCAGGGATGGGGCAGCCACACTGCGGAGGTGTGTGAGGGGTGAAAAAGGAGGAAACATGGAGATTTTTCTAATTATTCAGCCAACAAGTTGTTTTCTGTGCAGCAATGAAGAGCGAGGGGCTGCCCAACAAGGCGTTCTGGCTGTGTGTCACACCCAGACCATTCTCACCCATCCATGTCCTGCTGTGCACCCTGAGAATGCTCAGGTGGCTCTGTACAAACTCATCCACAAAGCCACAAAGTCTATGATAAGAGTTTTGCTGTGAGCCAGGACAATCTGTGGCTCAACCCCTATTGAAATTGAGTGTCTGTGGCTTTTTTTTCACAATTTGTGGTCACGCAATAACCCAGCACTGAACAAGAGTCTTCCCAGGTGGACTCCGGGCCAAGCAAAACACACAGCTGGGCCAGATGTCTTAAATTTTCCAACTATAAATTGCAGCAGCTCCCCAGCTTTGTGCTGTAAATCCAAGTGAAGCGTCTCCCGTGGGATCTGGTGTTTAAACCCGTGGCAATAACAGCTCTCTTAAAAAATGATGGGCTTAAACAAAGGATAAATGTACCTCAAGGATGCTGCAGGAGGGCAAAAAGAGATGGACAACGGTGGGAGTTACTTCCACAATTTTATTTATATCCCCTCTCCCCAGCAGTGGAGTTCTGTAGCTCTATTCCTTGTGCAAGGACTTCTCCTTCAGATTTCCCACACCATGCAGGAAGGAATTGTGTTTGTTCCATCATGATAATAAAATCTGTCCACAAAAGCTGTAAACATTATTTTTAGAGTCTTTTGTTACTGTCTCCTTCAAACACACACGCACACACACATACATACACACACACACACACACACAATATTTGTATCAAAGAATTTCTGGGTGACCTTTGACGTCCAGTCCCTGACTCAATCTCACAGTTTTTTTCTTTTTTTTCTTGTTGGTTTGTTTTTTTAAGCAAAAATCCCTTGATGTGAATGCTTTTTGTGGCTGATACCTGACAGAGTCATTGCATTCCCACACCTCCAGCCCCAGTGGAGCCTCTTTCATAGAAAATCCATGGAAAATTCCCTGTTACAACCCCMCAGGGATGTTAAAGCTTGGTGAGGCGCAGCTCTTGGTCTGAACACGTGCACAGAGAATCCCGACCAGGGGCACTGGGAATGTTGGAGGGTGTTTTTCCCTCCCACCTGAGCAGGAGCAGGAAGGGAAGCTCCAAAAGGAAGCTCCATCTGTTCATTCCTGCCTCAAACCCCCTCCTCCCGCTCGGCTGCGGGGCGACCATCTCCTGGTTTATCATTAAGACTCTTCCCAAGTAATGCTTTCTTTGGCTCACAAATAAATCAAGGACAGCAGTAAAACCAGAAAGGAAAATAAATCTTCTGATGGATGGCAGAGAGAGCAGATTCTTCCAGCTCTCTGCTTTCCACGCTTCAGTTCAGTGACGGCGCACGGAAAATTTTCAGCACTTCCCAACTGATCCGTGCTCGTTCCACGCCACATCCAGCGGCCGGAGGGTCCCACACAGCCGACCCCAGGAGGGATTTTCAGGGCTATCAGTCATGAGGAAATCCAGGCCGTTTCACAGAAATTCTCACTTCCCTTCCAACAGGCTCTGAAGGATTTTGATGAGGTTCTCCAAGCCAAAAATGTAGCCATGGTCTGGCCCATCGTACGGGGTGGGGTTGGGGTTGCTCTTGGAGCCTTTGAAGGTGGTGTGGGCAAAGTCTATCATCCTCACATCCACCCTGGAGGGGTTCGTGCCGTGAGTTTTTGGGAAGGGGAGGTGTTGATCCGCACCCTCCTTGTGCTCCTGCCCGTCGTAAATGATGAGGAGGGAGCTGGAGTAGAACCTGTAGGAGCTTTGCTTCCTGATCACGGCCAGCAGGGCCTTGAGGCGCAGGATGATGGGCTCCAGCAGGTCGCTCCTCAGCTGGTTCCCGTTGCACAGGAACTGCCGCAGGGTCTGCCGGAATCCCTCCGGAGACAGCTTCCTCCCGTAGTATTTGTCTTTGCACAGGAAATGGCCGGTGTCTGCCTGGTAAACCTGCAAGGGAGCAGAGGAGTAATCCATAAAATCRTCCTGAGTTGTGAGGGATTCACGAATGATGCTTTAGAGATATAGATTTTAGCCTTTATATTTTTCAAATCCTGTGCTGCATTGGTGCCCAACTCTAAATTTCATATAACTGCTTTGGTAGTTAAAACTTGACACAGACACACTTTGGTCAGACAAAACAACTCCTCTGGGCCTGGAAGCCAAGGACACCCTACACCCTCAGGTCCTGAAARGTATAAACAAAAGTAAATTGGGGAGGAGCAAACTGGGAGTATATGACTTCATTACCTGAAGCTCTRATTGGAGAATTAACCCCTAATATGCAAATAGACCAAGCTTATATCTCTCTGAAAAACTTGTGACCATCTTCCAGCTTGGGTGTAGCCTCTGGGAGGCTTTTGACTGCCCAAGGTATATCTATTAATTTTAATAAATACCTACTTTATTCTCTTAACTCTGTCTAGCCTCTGTTCTAGGTAGCCACTCCAAGGATCAGTATGACCACTGAATTTCAACTCTGCCCATACGAAGATGCCAGAGATCAGAAAAGGACATGGGTTTTGACTTTATATTTTTTTTTTATATTCTATTCTCATTATCCTTCAGGCAGGGTTTTGAAACCTGCTTGAGAATAGTGAGTGAAGGAAATGCATGGCYTTGGTTTCCAGGAGGAAGGATGGGGATTTCCAGCAGGAGAAATTTAGTTCAAAATGAACCCCTGGCTCTCACAGCTCAGTGAAAGCACAAGTGGGGCAATGTGGTGCTTTTGGGGCTTTTTTCATGCAGCAGCCAAGAGCTGAGCAGGAACCTGTGTGTAAAAGCAGCTCCTCAGATGGGGTGAAGGGTTCCAGCTGCTCACACTGCTGGCAGTGGCACAGAGAAAGGGTCACCCTAAATGTGCCATATTTGAGAGGACACAAGGCCGAGTGGCTGTGGGAATCCTCAAAATCAGAGGGTTTCTTCCTAATATCTTGCTAGATATGCTTTTCTGTAGCTTAGGGAGTTMCTCTATCCAAGAATTAATACACAGACCATTGTTCTATTTGTCCTTATTTCTACCTCTTATATAACCTTTCTGCTGACAAATCTTCAGGCTATTGCTCAGTTCTGCTGTGTCTGAGGCCTGCCTTTTGCAGCTTTCCCAAAACCCTCTGATTTTARTGATTCCCACAAGTGGCCACTTTTTACAGCCCATGTTTGAGGGCGAAAAGAGAACAAAACTCCTTCAATTCACACCAGCCAAGAACCCCTGGAGATCCCAGCTTGGTTCCAAGCGAGGAACCAAGGGGGGAACCAACACCCTGAGGGGATGGAGGCTTTACCTGCATGCCACAGATGCGCACGCCCAGCGAGGCCGAGGTGCTCTGCTCACACTTCTTGATGTGCCGAGCTTTCTTCTCCTCTGAGGCGTCGTCCCCGTGCTGCCGAGTGCCCATCTTCAGGTCCAGGATGCAGGGATAGCTGTACTTGGACACCACGTTTTCCAGCAGGAGAAACTCTGAGCGTGACTTAAGGGAAACCCAATACTTTGAAATTCTAATTGAAAGAGGCCTTAAATCAAAGCAACTGCTGACACTCTCCAGAGCAGCTCACAACTGTAATGAGACTTTCTCAGCCAATTTCTCCRACGTGTCATTGCTATGGGCCTCTCGCTGCCAATTCCAGTTAATTTACTGTACTACAGCCCTACCAATTAAAGCCCCAACAGCTCCATTCTCCAGTGACACCGTAGCCCTGGGCTGTCACTCTGACACCTTCCCTAGGTGCTGAGCTCGCTCCGGTGGGTGGGGGAAGTTGTTAAACTCTATTACTCACATGACTGGTGGGTAATGAAGTGTAATAGGAAAATAAAAGGCGAGGCAGCTGCTAATTCCTGTAYAGTTGTGTTTTTAAATGTATGCCAAGGGGATCTTTGACTTCTGCTGAGAACTCTTTATGGGAAATATTTTTTTTTCTTTCTCTTTTTTTTTTTTTTTAAGAAGATAACAGAGAATATTCCTTATTTTCCCAGAGGAGAGGATGCATTCCCCTGCAATAAACCCTACACTGATTCCCAGCTGTTATCTGTGGCCAGGGCTGTGCTGGAGGGGAGGGAGGAGAAAGGATACGATGAAGTTTGTTCTCGTTGTGCTTGGAGGACATGCGGTTCAGGTGCTGCCGGTGACAGTGCAGCCCCCAGGGGTTGTAGCTCTTCCTTTCTGCCTGCTTCCCATTTGCATCCTCCAAAAGGGAATCTGTGTGGTACTGAAGGTCTGTCCTCAAAAGCATCTTCCCAGGGCAGCTAGGCAAAGCACACAAAGGGACACGTCAGGTTTATAAGCTCCAGAGGAGGATATTCTCTTCCCTATTTTTTTCTTTTCCTGTAGAGTCTCAAACTTGATAAGGTGGATTTTCAGGGACTCTCAAAGGAACCATATTGATCATACCCAACCTGCAGAGATCCTTTGTTACTCCATAACAGTAATTTTCAGAAAGCCAGCTATTGCTGCCTGCCAATACTTTTCTTTCATTATAATTTAAAGTGTGCTGGCTCCCTTGAAAAGCCATTCACAGCCCCAGCTGCCAGGGATCTCTATTTATCCACCTAATGGGCACAGCACAGGCAAATGCTCCAACAATGGGAATGATTCCCAATTTGGAAGGGCTGGCTCCAAGGAGGGGACGGAGGGAAAGAGTGATGAGAAGATCTGTTCTTCTTGGGGGTCATTCCTTGGTCTTGCTCATCCCAACTCCACCACCCCCATCACTCCAAAGGCAGCAGGGATATTCCACCTCCAGTCCTCGGTGGCCCAGGGCTGCTCTGAACCAGTTTGGGATGAAGGATGTCCTGCAGAAAACCTCTGTGAGGCAGAGGGGCTGGGAGCACTGGGTGCCCTCCTGGGATGGGATGGGATGGGATGGGATGGGATGGGATGGGATGGGATGGGATGGGATGGGGTGGGATGGCACTGAAGCCCCTCCCTTTGTTGCCAGCAAAGGAACATTCCATTCTCAGTGACTGTTCTCCCATGGCCTCTCCTCTCCTGGAGCCTGCTGTGCTCCAAGAAATGGGGTTTAGAGCAGAATTTGAGGCAGATATTTGACCAACATCATCCCAGATCCACCCCACACCAGGGAAGAGCAGAACCACACACACAGGGCTTGGCTCTGCTGTTCCTCACCTTGGCTGGGTCCTTTTGCCTTAAACCCACAGCTGGACCACCAAACCCATYCCAAACCCATCCCAACCCCATCCCAACCCCACCCAAGTGGCAGATGGCAGCCAGGAGGACTGCAGGGACCCTCACCTGTCTTTGAAGGTCTTGGTGACCTGGGTGTGGCTCCACTTGCGTTTGTGCCACAAGGTGACGGCGGGGTCACCTCCGGCGCTGTCCAGGCGGCCGCAGGCGTCCGGCTGGCCCAGGCCAGGGCTCGCAATCAGGGTCAGGTTGCCCAGGCTGTCCTTCTTGAGGTGCACAGACACAATGCCTGGACAGAGGGGAGCACAAAGGAGGCAGAGATGAGCCCCAGGGTATCACAGAGGCCTGGCCACCACCTTGTGTTTTGGGGGCCTTTCGCTGATCCCACTCTGATTTCAAGCCCAATAACGCATCATTAGGCTGAGACCCTGGAAAATACTCTCAGGATWTTCAAGTGTTCCCCCTCTCAAGGCTCAGTTTGAAACTCTTCCTCCTCTGAGCCCCACATTSCTTTGTCCCCCACCCCTCCGAGCTCTGCTGTGCCCCAGGTGMCCCAGAAAACCCCCCAGTCCAGATCAGGAGCTCCCAGCTTATTTATCACAAGGGGTTTAAGTGCTTTTTAAAGACAGCACAAGGCTGGAAACACTTTTCATTGGCAGGAAGCAAAGGGAGGGTTGGGGACAAGGCATTTTCCAAGGACACCCAGCATGCCAACTGCTTCTTTTGGTTGGAGAGCCCCRGGAGCAGGGCAGGGATGTGGCCATGGGCTGGCACTGCTGCCCACACATTGTCATGGCTGTGCCCTTCCCCCAGCACCAAGACCAGCACCCAGATATCCCACGGGGGGCTGGAGTGTCCCACGTCCTGTTTTTGTGCCCTGCATGCACCAGCACTGTGCCCGGAGGTTATTTTTTTCCACCCTGAATGCTTAAAACACCATTCTGCATTTGAACATTGCAATTTTCCCTGACTCTGACAGCGATCACAGGGCTCAAATGCCAGCCAGCCCAGCACGGATTTAGCCCAACACGAGCCCATCCCTGGCACGGGGCCGGCTGTCTGCGCGTCTCAAGTGACAGCGCAGGAATGGCCACGGATGGCGCTGCCGCCGGCTCTGACCTTTCTGGGAAGGGCTGATAACGCCAGCCCSGCTCCCCGAGCCTCCCCACGCTCCGGGGGCGTCCTCAGAGCACAGCTGCACCACGCGAAGTTTAGGTTAAATATTAAAAAAATAGTAATTCTTCACTGAAAGAGTCATTGGGCGCTGCAATCGTCTGCCCRGGGAGGTGGTGGAGTCACCGCGCCTGGGTGTGTTTATGAAAGGCTGGATGTGGCACTCAGCGCTGTGGTTTAGGTCAGGTCACGGGGTGGACTTGGTGATCTCCAAGGTCTTTTCCAGCCTGGTTCATTCTGTGATTTGGGGCCTGGGGAGCTGCCAGCTCGCAGAGAGGACAGGAACCAGCGACAGGGCAGTGGGACCAGCAAAAGCAGAACTGGAAAGAGCCCAGCTGGGGACATGGGGAGCTGGGCTGCATCCAGCTGTGCCCAGGGCATCCTCACCGGGCCTGCTGGGCCTGTGGGGAGGTGATCTCAGCAGCTCAACAAACAGTCCTGCTCCCCAAGCAAGGGTGCCAAAGCAAATAAAGGTGCAAAGCCCCTTCTCTCCGTTCCAGGAGCGATTGCAGTGAGCAAACACSAGCAGAGGCTTTGCCTCCTGTGCCCGCGGGCTCTGCTGCCTCAGGGGTTTCCCCTGAGGAACTGTCCCTGCAGCCGCCCCCACTGGACTGGGGTGCCCATCCCTCCCCGGCTCCTGCACCCCAAAACCTCGGGTYTGGGTGCTTTTCTCTCACCACAGCCATTCCTGGTCCCTTCTGCTGTACAATCAGCGTTATTGTGAACAGGTTGGGTTAAACGGGCTGACTTTACACAGAAATGGGGGGAAATCTATCCAGGCTGCTCTGCCAAGGGAGCTGAGGGACTGCAAACCTTCATTCGGGGAAAAAGTATTTYTTAAAATACTTTTTTTTTAAATATAAAAATATTTTTAGCCCTCCCAGCTCTCTGTGGTGAGCTCAGGGAGTTCCATCTTGCTCAGGCTCCAGCATTACCTTTTCCCTGAGCCCTATTCTTAAAAAAATCCATATTTCTGAGAGCAAACAAATCTCCTCTCAGCCTGGATGACTGCTTCACATTTTCAGGGGATGTAGGCATGGGAAAAAAAAAAAAAAAGCCAGTATGTCCTTCCCTAAATCAAAGCCTTTTTTATTTTAAARAGTCACAGGGAGGCGACCAGAACCCTCGATTGCAAACACCATAACCTTAAAAACTGTCCCAGTTCCTGCCTGCAGTCAGCAGGGCTGTGCTCATTTGCATAGTGCTGACGGGCTGGCCCCAAAAAACTTATATATAGCGTGAAAATAAGAGTTGTTAACTATCAGCCATTAATATGAAAATTAATGGGGAGATTTTCAAAGGCGAGAAGCGAGCGTTAAATTGGAAGGGAATGTGATCCTCTCCCTCCTCCCAGCTGGAAATTCAGCCCTCGAAAAACCCACAGCTCAGCCTGGAAAGTGTTTTTTTTTGTCTCCTGGGGGGGGTTTGCAGGTGTCCTGCCATGACCTGTGTGGGGCAGACAGCCCCCAGAGCTCCTGCTCTGCTGCAGCGGGCAAACATCTCTGCAAAGCCTTGGGGTGCCCGTCTGTGCTGGCCTCTGGTGTCACTGACACCCCAGTGCCCCTCCTGCCCGCACCAGCCAGGAGCCAGAGGGTATTTCTGGGTGCTGTCACCACACTGGTGGCATCCGGAGGCTCTCAGGAGGTTTCACTCTGTAACTCTGCCCTCGTGGGTTTATTTTTGTGTTTACAAGCGCGTTCATCTACGGCCGAGGGCGCTGGGAACCTGAGCAGAACTGGGCTGGAAAACAAGCCCAGCATCCCCCTGGGAGCTCTAGTGGGACAAGGCAGAGCCTTCAAAGGGGGTAAAAGTCGGTCCCAAGGTCACCAAAGTGCCTGATATGGGTGAGATGAGCAGGAAAAGCCACGGGCTCGGGGTGGGGCTTGAGTGATATTTGATCCCCATTGTGGAGAATGTCACCATTACACAGAATGTCACCATTGCACAGAATGTCACCATTGCACAGAATGTGACCATTACATAATGGTCCCAGGGCCATTCCCACAGCCCAGAAATAGAGATGAGGTACATGGATACGTGTGGATGGGGGATGGAGCCACCAGGATCACCCCCCTCATCATCCTCACAGTTCCACCTCTTTAATTGCCTGGCAGCAGGGCTGGGACAGCCAGGAGAGGAGTAAACCTCTGAGCCCAATGCCACATTGGAGAATTGCTTTTTAATTAGCCCTCATCATAAAATTCTCAGGGATTTGAAATAGGAGAAGACACAAAGGTTTGAATAACCAGGGCAGCCCTGGACTGGTTAAACTGGGACTGTTTAACAGCTCTGTCAGAGAGGGCCCAGTGCTGCAGCACCAAACCCCAGCTCCTGCCAGAGGAAACCGCTCAGAGGAAACTTTTCTCCCTTCAAGCACCTTTTTTATATTGTCCCATAAATCTGCAGAGGCCCCTGACTTTCTGGGAAAGGGAGAGATTGGGCTGGAAGCACACTGGAGCCGTGGCTGACTGAGCTCTTTGCTGTAACGCCGAAGGACCAAGAGATATTTTAAGTTTTTACGTGACAACCGAGCTTCTCGCCTCCCCCAAAAGCCAGGGTCAGGAGCTTTATGAGCAGCACAAGCCTGGCAGTAAAAGCAGAAAATACTGAAGGAATAAGAAAGAGAAGGGAGGGAGAATGTCTTTAAAAAATGCTGGTGCTGCTCTCCCAGCGCTGCTTTCCAGGGGCTGAGRGATTCGGCTGGGAAAGGGGGTCAGGGATGGGGCAGCAAGCAGAGAAAAACCCTCAGTGCCTGGAAAGGCCTCACCTGCAGCAGCTGGGGATGCTTTTTAGGCAGGTGGGAGCTCTGTGCTCCCCTTACCTTTGTACTGAGGTGTGAACTGCCTCATGGCCAGCGGCAGGGACTCGTAGAAGCTCAGCTCCTGTGACACCAGGGGCTTGCAGACGGTGTGCTCATCGTACGTCAGCATGCTGGTGTGGCCTCCCACCTGGTGCACGAAGGGCTGCAGGAGCACGGCAGCCCTGGGCTCGGCAGGGCTCTGACCCACCATGGTGCCAGGCACAGCCCAGGGGGCTGCAGACCCCTCAGCAGCAGCAGCAGCAGCAGCAGCACACGGAGCTGGCACACACAGCCTGGCACGGGCAGGGCTGGGCCAGCTCTCACCCACTCTGGTGCTTCTCCCACGCTGGGTTTTCCTCCACGCTGGCCTTTCCCCAATGGAATCTGCAAAGCAGAGGGAATGGAGGAATTAGAGGAGAAGGGTCACCCAGCAGCTGGGTGGGATGGGATCTGTCAGTGCCCAGGGGCTGGGACAGAGCCCAGGGGAGCCCCAGTTTGGATCTGCTGGGGACAGGAGACAGCGATCAGAAGAGCTGTGAATTAAAGCAGTGACCTCATCAAGGCAGCAGGATCAGGGATTAACACACTGCATTGGTGCTGTGGAACAGCCCCAGTCTGTCCCACAGGCCATGCCAGGGGGTGCCAGGCCTTCCCTTGGGCATTCCCTGCACAGCAGCGTTGCTGCAGAGCCCCTGCAAGGCCCCAGGCACTCCCTTGCTCTCCAGCACTGCAGGAGGGGTGAGCAGCAATTCCTGCAGCTCCCAGAGAAAGCTCAGCTTGGGACATTCCCTGTCACTGAACCCCTGAGCAGCAGCAGCAGCGTTTCCTTGCCAGGCTGACACACCAGGGGATGTGGATGTGTCACAGCAGCACCCACAGGGCTCACACCCAGCTCTCCATCCTTCCCCCAGCCTGATTGCAGAAATTCCTCCTTGATTCTGACAGCAGCAAGTCTCAGCTCTAAAGCAGCAATGCAGGAAACCACAGAGCACCTCCCTGGTGCATCCCCAGCAGCAGCACCCACCAGCACCTGCTCCTTCTCCATTCCTCACAGGAAACCCATGGACGGCTCCTGGACATCAGGAACTGAATCCCACAGGCACCARGGATGGCAAAAAGGAGCTGATGTTGGTGCTGGCTTCACAGCAGAGATGGACACTCCACATCCCAGACTCGCAGGAATGGGAAAAAATTATTAAAATCATCATTTGAGGATGGGTCCATGACAGCACGGGCCCTTTCTCCTGATTGCTCCAGCACAACCTGGGGAGCCTGACACCCGTTTTTGCCAGCTGAACCCCGGGGCAGGGGACAAGGATGGCTTTGCAAGCTCCAGGTGTGCCSGGAAAGCCTCCAGGATGTGCTGCCAGCTGAGCAGCTCCAGCCCTGCCGGCCCCGCGGGGCAGATGTGACCCGGGCAGCRCCGCCGCCCCTCCTTGTGCAGCAGCCAGGGAGAGCAGAGGGGAGGCGGCACCGCCTGGACGCACCTGGAGCTTCCCGTGGTGAGCAGAGCTCAGGGGGAAGGGCTTTCCCTGGAGCTGGATCATCCCCACCCTGCAGGAAGGATCCGGAGCTCAGCAGTTGGGTCCTTTCCAGCTCGGGATATTCTGTGATGCTCAAATCTCCCCTGCTGGGATTAAGCCCAAGGGAGAAGCACCTGGCGCAGGTGCCAGCTTTGTTCCCCACCCGGAGCRGGGGCATGGAGCGGGCTGAAGGCAGGGAAGAGCCGCTCCCACCTCCCAGCGCTGCTTCATCTCCCCCAGGGTGGGGATTTTCCCCTCCCATTATTCCTCCTTGGAGAGGAATTCCTGCTCTACAATTACCTTTCCCGGAGGAACAAAGCCAGGCCCCCGAGCCGAGCGCTTTCCAGCGGCTCCTCGGAGCTTTCCTGGGCGTTAATAAAAGCATTTCGTTAAGTTGTGGCAATTTTTAAAGAGGATTTTCTGCCTCGGGAGCCGCAGGTTTGTTGTGGTTTGTTTTGTGTGGCTTTGCCCCCCCTCTTCCTCCCATCCTTAAAAAGAAGGAGAAAAGCCAAAAGCAAGCGGATTTGTCATAACACCTCTTTGGAGCAGGAAACAACATGACTTAAATCCTTTCTTGCTTCTGAGACAGTCCAAGGCTCAGACTCAGCTGCCACAACCCCCTGACAGCTCTGGCAACTTTAGCATTGCGAAGGGAGCTGGGGAAAAAACATCCACAATTTGATAAAGCTCCCGAATGTTTTCTCCCAAGCAAAACTCAGAGCAGGATTTGCAGCAGGAGAATCGGAGGTTCTTTTCTGGGAGTTTCTGCTGGGAAGCAGCTCATCCATTCGGAGCAGATAAATGTTCCTGTGAACACTGAGCTCCCCTGAAACAAGACACTGGAAATAAATCACTTCCACTGGCTCAAGGTATCGCAAATGCCAGGAGATATTTACGTCACTAAAAATACACAGAATTACAGATAAATCCAGACCCTCCAAGAAAAACCAGAATCTGCGAGCGTTTTTCCTCCAGCTAAAGGAAAAGCAGCTCAGGTGCTGCAGGTGGAGGTGAGCCAGGAAATATCAGGGAAGGAGGAGATGGAGAACATTCCTCTGCATAGAGGAGAACTATTCCATTCTCCAGGAAAGGGACGGGGATTTGGAGAAACCATGGAAGGTGCCCCTGCTCCTGGAGCTGGATGAGTTCTGCCCCGGTGCTGGGGACAGCGCTGCTCCCCTGGCACTGTCACCTCCCACCCTGCTCCCAGGCAGGGCCAAATGTCAGAGGAGCCTCAGTGAAACAGGTTGTTTATCCCAGCTCCAAACCGAGCCAAAAGGAACTGGGCAGGTTCAATTCTCCAGTCTTTGAGTGGCACTTACCCCATCCCATCCCATCCATCCCACCCCAAACAGGACTCGTGTGGCCCCAGGGGAATGCACAGCCAGGCCAGAAACACCCAGGAATATTAAAATAYAAAATCCCTCTAAAAACAAGAGCTCTGTGCACAGGCCTGTGCTCTCAGGGCCACCCCTCGTGGCCACCTCCCTGCTCCTGGAGCATCCCAGAGCTCCACAGTTGGTTCCAAGCACTGCRCTGCAGATCCTTTGCTTCATTAAAAGGCCAGAAAAGCACACGGCTGAGATCTGTGTGCATAACTGACAGTGCTGGAGCTCACCTGGAGCCACAGCCAGCCCTGCATGGAGCCCCAGAGCTGGGAGCTGGYGCCACCAGGGACCCAGTGCCACCACAGACACAGTAACACCAGGGACCCAGTGCCACCACAGACACAGTAACACCAGGGACCCAGTGCCACCACAGACACAGTAACACCAGGGACCCAGTGCCACCACAGGACCCAGTGCCACCACAGACACAGTGACACCAGGGACCCAGTGCCAACACAGACAGGGTGCCACCAAGACCCAGTGCCACCACAGACACAGTAACACCAGCCATGGGACCCAGTGCCACCACAGACACAGTGACACCAGGGACCCAGTGCCAACACAGACAGGGTGCCACCAAGACCCAGTGCCACCACAGACACAGTGACACCAGGGACCCAGTGCCAACACAGACAGGGCGCCACCAAGGACCCAGTGCCACCACAGACAGGCTGCCACTAAGACCCAGTGCCACCACAGACACAGTAACACCAGGGACCCAGTGCCACCACAGACACAGTGACACCAGAGAACCCCGTGCCACCACAGACAGGGTGCCACCAGGGAGCCAGTGCCACCACAGGACCCAGTGCCACCACACACACAGTAACACCAGGGACCCAGTGCCACAACAGACACAGTAACACCAGCCATGGGACCCAGTGCCACCACAGACACAGTAACACCAGGGACCCAGTGCCACCACAGACAGGGTGCCACCAAGGACCCAGTGCCACCACAGGACCCAGTGCCACCACAGACACAGTAACACCAGCCATGGGACCCAGTGCCACCACAGACACAGTGACACCAGAGAACCCCATGCCAACACAGACAGGGTGCCACCACAGGACCTGGTGCCACCAGGGACCCAGTGCCACCACAGACACAGTAACACCACAGGATCTGGTGCCACCACAGCATCTGGTGCCACCACACTGTGCAGAAAAGGGCACAGGCTCYCTCACCCCCCTGCCCACTTTCTACCTCCCCCAACACCTCCCTCCCCTCCTCCCAGCTCAGCACTCCAGGAGCACCATGGAGAACCGAGAGCCACCAGCTCCAGGGCACTGCGGAGATTGCCCCCAGCCCCAAGCGCCGCCTGTCCCTGCTGCTCCCGTCCCTTCCCAGCCGGCAGAGCCTCCCTGCCAACCTCCCAGGCACCTCCCCAGCCGTGCCCACCCTGCCCGGGATCCAGCCCGGAGCTCACCTGGGGCTGCCGGTGCCCGCCGGGGGCTGCCCGGGCCGGGCTTCTCGCCGCTTCTCGCTGCAGCTCCAGAGGGAGCAATGAGGGAGCATTTGGGCATGGCCCGAGTGCCTTGGCGCTGGCCGGAGCCCGGAATGTCCAGCTGACATTCCAGGGGGCTGTGCTAGGGAGGGACGGCCTGCCTGGGCCAGGGAACAGAACGAGAGGAGCCGGCCGCACGCCCCGGCTGCCTTGGGAAATCGGCTCTCCAGGAAAACAAGCGGGGAGTTGTTTTCGTCCATCTGTTTTCCACGGAACTCCCCCCTCAGCTCGGGTTTGTCACCTCCCTGCAGAGTGGGCTGACACTGGGAGAGGGATGGAGCTTCCCCGAGCTCCCAAAGCGCCCAGGGGGATGCGGGAGGAGAGGCACAGGGGGCGGCAGGGGCCGGGGGACACCACATCCCCTCTGCGGCAAAGGAAGGGGGTGGGCAGAAGGAGGGGAAGGCCGGGGCTTGCCCAGAGCTGGGCAGGAGGCGAGTGGATCCGGAGCTGCAGCCCTGCCAACGGGAAAAGGGACACGTCAGAGCTGGGAGCCGCGATGGGAATGGAAAAGTCCCAGGGAGCTTCCTGCCAGGGCCACACTGTCCCCTGCAGCCATCCTCAAGGACAGCCTGTCCCCCCCTGCCCTGGACAGCGAGTGCCAGGCGCTCCTGCCAGCCCTGCATCCCAAAGACACGGGATCCAGGTGGTTTTTAGGGCATCACAAGGAACAGCCAGCCTGGGCAGCGCCCAGGACAAGCAGGGGACAGTGCCCACTGCCACCCCCAGGCCCCAGCAGGAGCACGGCCATGCCCAGGCCTGCGGCTCCCAGGGATGCCATGGGGGAAATGCTGGGGAGGAAAACCCCACAGCTGGGATGAGGATTGGTGGGTGTGGAAATTCCCACTAACAGGAGGGGAGAAACCAGCTCAGGAGGAGCGGAGGGATCAAACTGCTGGTGAGGGCAGAGGCTGAGATGAAAGACAAGGRTAAAAGAAAGACCCAGATTCCCAAGGCCTGGTTTCCCAGCTCCCCTGATCTTTCCAGGAGAACTGGCCCCGTGCCCTGACTCTGTGCCCATCAATAAGGTGCAGCATCAGCTGTCGTGTCAGCAGCAGGAAAAACATCCCGTGGGAAGGGCTTAAAATGGAAGCAGGAAAGGAAAAGATGGAGAGCTGGGCTCATTTCAGAGCCCTCGTTGGGCCACGTTTGCCTCCCTGGCAGGGAGGGGATGCAGCAGCTCCAGTGGAGGAGTTATTTATAGAAATGTGGCTCACTAGAGAAATTTACTTTGCAACAAAGTGGGAAAGGGCCCTCAGCAGCTCTGCTTGGCAGTGGGGGCTGGCAGGGGAGCAGGGCAGGGGGGCAGAACCTGCTTTTCCCAGGAAAACTGTCCAGTCTGGCATGGAACGGGGCTGCTCCAGCCTGGAGAGAGGAGATGGAGCAGGGGACACRGTGGGGGTGACAGCCACAGCCCCTGGCGCAGGGAATGGCTCCAACAGCACCATTTCCTAACCTGGAACAGATTCCAGCTGTAACTTAGCAACCTCACCTGGGTGAAAGCATCCCAGCAGCAATGTGGGGCCTGAGGAGAACCAGCCTTGCACTGATTCCCTCGCTTTTGTTCCCCAATCTCAGCACCAACTGCAGGCAGAGAGGAGCCATGGAGCCACCCCCTTCCTGTGCCACTGGAAATCCCCTTTGTCACCCAGAGCCACAGGATGAGATGAATTCGTCCAAACTGAGTCACCCCTTTCCACACAAGTCACACAGTGGGGAACCACTCCTGCCACACCCAGAGCTTGGGAGGAGCTGCAACTCGACCTGATCCAAGCAAAAGCACTTGGGACAGTCCGTGACGTCTCAGCACAAATAAAAGTAGTAAATGATTGGTAATAAATTTATTTTTGATATTGATTTTTTACAGAGCTAAATGGAACATAGAAACAGCACCAAGCCATTGAAGTTTGTTCTACAAAACCAGGTTTAATACAAAAAGGATGACAGCAATGCCTGACTCTGCGCTTCTGGACGGTTARAAAAGCTCACCCAAACCCCACCAAGAGTTTAAAAAGGTTTAAGAACAGAGGCACCGGTGTTTGAGAGAATTTCTCTGGCAGCAATGATCTTTATACATGTGGGAACAATCAAAGTTGCCTTTATTCCCAATTTATTGCAGTGCAAGGGGCTGGTCCTTGCCTAGGAGAGCTGTTGATTCTCCTGCCCAAACACCCACACCCAAACCTTTGGGGTAAGAGCCCCCTCCATGCAGGATATTCCCCATTTAATGGGAAAGATCTCCTGGTTTTGCTCCYGGAGAGCTCAGCTCCACCCACGTGGGGAGAGGCGCAGGCTCTGCCAGCTGAGCAGGCACAGGGAACACRCCTGGAGTGGCATCACCTGCCCAGAGCCCGGGACAGGAGCAATCCGAGCACCCAGCCCCAGGATGTCCTCAAGGAGAGCAGCACCCAGGGGCCTCAGGGCTCAAAGCACTGCTGGCCTCACTCTGCAACTCCTCCTGCCCGAGGCCAGCAAAGGATTTGGGTCCTGCAGCCTCAGGAGCTGCTGCAGAGCCCTGGGAAGGGCAGAGCAGCAGCTCCTGTGCTGAGCCTGAGCTGCCACACTCTGGTGCCACTGCCTGGGAAACAAACGTTCCTTCACTGGACAGAAAAAGAAGCTGAAGTAACCAAGTGATTACAGACACGAGATACAATGCAGCAGGGCTGGGCCAGAGCCAGGCTGCTCCTGGGACCCACGGGGGGCTGCAGGAACAGCGACAATCCCAGAGCTGGCACCTCCCTGCTCTGACACAAACACAGACACTGCAGCTGCCCAGCTCAAACGTGAGCCCTGAGCCCTCAGAGCCCTCCCAAAGCTGCTCTGGAACAGCCACGGAGCATCCTGGGCGTCAGGGCCTTTAGAAGCTTCCTATATCCTTTATTTTCCACCCAAATTCCACCCCCCCCACACCCCCCCAAAAATAAAAAAAGCACACAGACTGCAGACTTAAAAAAGTGTAACAGGGTCACAAAGTCTCCTCCACCACCCCCAGCCCAGCCCAAACCACCAAGGCACGTCAGGCTCCCCCCTCTCTCCAGGCCCACCTTCACCCAATTCCCCTTCTCCCAATTTTGGATGGATGAAGCCAACAYAAAACATTTTCCTTGCTGGGAAGCAGCAAGTGCTTCCTCATTGTCTTTGCACTGATAAAAACAAACGCAAACAAAGACACGCCTGCAACTGCCACCCTAATGTTTCCATGGGAAATGTTCTCTTCCAGCACATTCCCTGATGGACTCTGCCACCAGCTGGCCTTTGCAGAATTGAGGTCAAATTTTGCACCCCCAGGYTCTGGCAGAGCCCCCAGCCCTCGAGAGGGGTGTGCATTATTCTTTGTAGGTTGTTTGCTTGCCAYGGGAGCCAGGTCTCTGTGGAAGGCTCACTTTGGTGCAATCCCAGCTTCCCACCAGCTCAAGCCCATCTTCTTTCCAAGCCAGTATTGCCCTGAACGTGTTTGTTTGGAGAGTTTCAGCAGTGAGAGCAAACAGAGCCTGGGCCAGGCCCTGCTCCTCCCACCACCAGCGAGGGCCCTGAGGCCGGCACAGGGTCCATGTCCCACCCTGCTGCTCCTCCTGCTGCCCTCAGTGCTCAGAATCYGACAGGTACGAGGGCTGAGTCCATCTCCACACCAGCATGTCCTCCCCTGCCACCCTGTGTGACTCTGTCTGGATCCGGGACTCGTTGGAGGCCAGGAAATCCACGGCTCTCTCCCACACCCGCTTCATCTTCTTTCTGCAAGGAGCAGCAAGAAAATAAATGAGAATCTCGAGCTGGTTCTGCTTCTGTGCCTGCAGCAACTGTGCCTGTGGATTTGGCTGCCTGCTGTTCCCTGTGCAGGCAGAAAAGGGCATCAAACAAACCCTGGTTTAGAGATTTCAGACCAGGGCATGGCCACACAAATCCTGCCTGGGGGGAAGATGAGAGGCTCTGTCAGTGCCCTGAATTTCTGCCTCAATTTGTGCTGCAAAGGGACTCAATGAGCAAATCACCCTCCCCTGTCCTGCACACAGATCTCAGCCAGGGGCACACCCTGATGTTCACCCCAGCTTTGGATCCAGCTGTCCTGAGYATCTCACACCAGGGATGGCTCAAACAGCTGCAGTCATCCCTTGTAGGAAAAGGAATCCTGTTTCTGGTACAGAGGGAGGATGTTTAACACTTCACAGCAGGACAAGGCAGCTCCATTTAACAAAAACACAAGAAATAACCCTGCAGAAATGGAGCAAAGCATGAGGATCCAGCCCTGCAGCCCCACCACCCACAAAGCAATGAGCTCAACCACAATTCCTGTCTGAGAATACCCCAAACCCAACCTGAGAAAACCCCAAACCCAATCATCTCACTCCAGCTCCCCTCCCAGCTGTGTAACTCAAATGGCCCCTTTCCAGGCACACAATCACTGCAGTGGAGCCTCAATATCCTGTTCAGCTCATGGGAATTGTTTTGGTCTGGAGAACCAGGCAGGATGGCTGGGAAAGGAGACAGCACCAGACACCCAGCAGGTGAAGCAAAGGACTGCTGAAGCTCCAGGTGCAAGCAAATCAAACCCAGGTACTGCTGGACAGAGCAAGGACAACACACCCGTGGCACTGCACAAGTGACAATCCACCCGTGGCACTGCACAGGTGACATCCCACCCCTGGCACTGCACAGGTGACATCCCACCCCTGGCACTGCACCCAGTACCAGCCCTGGGGCTGGCACACTGCTCTGCACCAGGTGCGGGCACAGCCTGAGCTGTGCCCAAGCCTTTCCCAACCCAAAGGCTCCAGGAGGCTGCAGAGCAGCTGCAGGGATTGATTTTGGAGCTGKGCTCAATCCCATCCTGCTGCTGCCAGCCCTCCTGAGTGCCCAGAGCAGCTCACCTGCTCTGAGGAGGGATCAGGCTGTCCCGCACGTGGAAGATGCCGACGTAGGGGTAACGCTCCAAATTCCGCTCCCATTCCTTGTAGTGGTCCTGGACAATAGCTGCAGGGCAGGAGGACACAGCAGTGAGGGCTCAACCCTGCAGGAGCACAGCAGGGCTCCCCGTGCTCCCACAGCTCCTACCTATGATCTTCTTCACCATGTCATACATGGCTTGTTCCTCCTCCTCCATCTTGCGCCAGCGATACCGGAGGTAGAGCAGGATGCCCCAAAGGGTTATCAGACCTAGCAGAATAAAACCAAAGGGATTCAGGAACTGGCACCTGTGTGCCTGCTGGATGCAGTTTTAGTYCTCACACTGTGACCCAGGCCTGCTTGGAACTGAATCCCAGTGATTCCTTTTGCTCCCCAGAGCAGCTGCMCCCCAGAAACCCCTTGGTGCTGCCCCCCTGGAGCACAGGAGCACCTGTGGATGAGGGATGAGGTGGTGGGAAAGCCTCAGCACGGAGCTGCCCTCAGGAAAGAAACCTCAGCACAACCACAGGGCCCCAGGTCTGCGAATCCCAGAGGAGGCTTTGCCAGAGGCCTCCCCTACAAGGATCACTCTGAAACACTGTCAGGTTTCACTGCTCCATGGAGAGCTGCTGCAGAGGGAAATAAAGCCTGGGGCTCCAGTGGCAGCCCAAAATGCAGGAGATGTGTATGGAAGGTTTAGCACTCACAATGCCCCAAGTAGGACTTCAGTGTCTGCAATAAACAGAACTGTCCCTTGTCACCCCCTCCCTGTCAGGCTGGATTAGAAACTCCTGCAGTCACACAGCTCTCGTTATCACCTCGCTGGGTAAAACCCCTGTCTCAGCTGAGGCGTGACAGACTATTCCAATAAAACCTCCAACCCTGAAATGCTACAAGTCATTATTAAAGAGGCTGGAGGACCTGGGAGCTTAGAGCAAGAAAAAAAAAGAAAAACTGACTCCTTAAGGTAAGTTAACACACTTATTCTGCAGCCCATAATAATGGGCACTTGAGGAATACCCAGAGAGCTCATCAGCTGCCTGATTTAAAGCAACTTTTAAGCACTCACAGCACAAGAGGAGGGCTGTGGGTCTCCTGTGCTGCCAGAACAAAGGTTAATTAGACATTAACTCATCAGCAGATTTATTTCACCTCTGTTAGGTGTTTCCTATGGCTGAGCAATGTGTGATCACAGAGCTTCATCCCTGCAGCTGAGCCCCAAGAGCCACTTACTCCAGAAGAACAGGAACAGGTTCATGATGGCCGTGACCACGGCCCGGCGGAAGCGGCAGCCCAGCCCCATCTGGGGATGGGCAGATTCCAGGCAGAACACTTCCTCCACGCTGGAAACAGGCTCTGACAGGTCCCTGCCTTTCAACCTGATGGGAAGAGGAAGAAAATCTCATTGAAGAGWGCAGGCTGCAACTGCAGTCTTTAATCAAGGAGAACAACCAGCCTGCGGATGCAGCTGCTTGCAGGAAATGCCCCCACACCCAGGCACAGCCTCCTGCCAGAACATTTGGGGACTGGCTGCTTAGCCAGGGATGGATGTGGCTCCAGGAAGGCAGCAGGGCTCCCACTGGCACACTCAGTATCCCTGCACTGCCTCTCTGACAGCCCCTCTCTCAGCGTGCACAAGATTGAACTCAGAATTGGACTCCCACCTCCCAGCACRGAGATGGAAACGTTCCCTGAGTCAGAGGCACTGCTCAGCCCCAGCAGTGGGAGCTGGGGGACCCAGGCTGGGAGCAGGAGCAGCTCCAAGAGGGGCAGAGCACCAGCACAGAGCCCTGCAGAGCCCTCAGCTCCCCTCCCTGCAGCACTGCTGCTCCCAAACCCAGGCTCACTCCACACCGAGCCATTCCCAGGGCACACAGGCACTGAGGGGTCCAAGGGACAGCCAGCAGATCCAGGGGAATGGAACAAAGGGCACTGTATTTTTTAAGCTCCTAATTATGAACAGCCCATTAGACAAAGAGGTTTGCTAATTTACAGGTGCTCAGCTCATGAACTGCAGAGAGCTTGGCTGGTTCTGGGTTCTGCAGGAGCTGCACACACACGGTTGTTTCCCACCCCCTGGTCTTATTTACAACCCAAATTCCACGGAAATATTTAAAACATGCAGCAGAATCACCCAGTGCAAAGCTCATTTTCAGTCCTGCCTCTCAGACTAGCAACTAAAAAATAATCTCATGTAGTTAAAAATGCCAGGGGCAGGGTTTGGGGATGCTGCCACGCCAGCTCCGGGGAAGCAGAGCTGTTTGGGGACCAGCCAGCAGAGCTGCTAATTAACAAAATAAAAAGTGGGAGGATATTGTATCCCACAGCTTCTGACTGGAAATGTGCTGGCGTATAAAAATACAAAATTTGAAAACTCTGCATCCCAGCCMACCTACAAATCCAGCCCTGCCCCTAAGGAAGCCGAGCCCCGTCCTGGGAATTTGCACAGCCCAGGAATCAAAGCAGCAGATGCCGTCTGATCCRTGGATCACAGCAGCAGCTGCAGGAATATTTAAGAGCAAATGGAGCAGTGGGAATTCCACCAAGCTTGCCCACCAACCCMAGCACCACAACTGCTGCAATTCACTTAATCAGAGACACATTTAGCAACGTGCAAATGCAAACAACTGTTAAGGCTTTAGAGTTGGAGCAGACTGGRGGCAGCCCACGCTCCCCAGAGGAAGGTGATGATGGCTGCTGACTCTGGGAAAAGTGACCTCGTGGGCAAGTTAAGGAAGAGCTGTGGGCCCGGGACCATGGGGAGGACACCAGGAGCACTCCACAAGAGGCACAACACAACCACTGATGGCCACAAGCAGCCCTGACCTCCCACCTCCATCTCACCTGCGTCCCACAGCCTGGGCTGGGAATGAGACAGGGAGGGAGCCCAGATCCCACCCTGCTGCAGGGCTGTACTTTTCCTYTGGAAGTTTGCCCAGCAAGCTCAGCCACAGCCAATCCCAGCCCTCCTGCTGCAGCCCAGCGAGCTCTGGGAGCTGAAGGGCACCACTGACCCTGTCAAATTCCACCCCAGCCAACACCCAGATGCCCAACTTTGACACAGTGGGCTCCTGCCCACCCAATTCCCAAATCCCTGTTGTTGCTCAGTATCAGCAGATCCCTAACTTTGACACAGGGGGTTTCTGCTCACCAAATTCCCAAATCCTTGTTGCTGTTCAGGATCCAGTGCAGGGCAGCTTCAAACTTCTGTGAGGAACTGCCAGTTACATTCTGTGCAAAGGAAGCCATAAGAAGATTAGCCCTCCATTCATTTAGAATACTGACCAACATGATTTCATTACAGCAGTGGGAGAATTCATTCCATAGGGGCTGAACCCAGGTTAATTCTTATCAGGATTCTGCAAACTGGAGGGAGGAGAACTAAGCCTTAAGATCTGCCTGGCCTGAAGTCTTCTGACTGGGGAGATGATGCATGAAGCACTCAGTGAAATAACACCATCCCAGACTGTTAGGGCTAACCACTAAATACAACATAATCTTACTGACAGGTTACCAGGAAAGAAATGGAATGCTGGATCAGAGCAGTCTGTCTCCTGACACTCTGCAGAAGAGAAAAATCCTTCTTCTGCCCAGCCCTCAATCCAGGGAAATTTCTGGTTGCACAAGACTGATGGCCCCAGTGAAACAACAAACCATTAAGATTTACAGGGGGTGAAATCAGAGATGGAAGAGAAAATGATTTTCAAAAGAACTGCTGAGAACAGGACTGGCCAWAGGGGAAGTGAGATATGGGAGAGAATCAAAGCAGGATGAGGAAGCAAAATGGATGGTGAATTGTTTTAGTGTCTATAATTTATTGCTTTATAACAGACTAAGCACTGGGTTGTAACAAAGCTGCTCAGAGCCCACTCACCAGCACATGATCCTTCACCTCACTAACCCAAATGCATTTGCTTTTTAGGTTCTCAGGGTTTCCACATTCAAAATTACCTGGTAAGAAAAGTCAAATTAAAAAATCATGTTTGTGAAAAAAGCCTTTGAACAGCTCAAAAACAGGCTCTGAATGTACACCAAGAAATGCTCTCCTTTCCTATCAGCCCCAGCCCTGAGCAAAATCATTCCAGGGTGAGATTTATATTGCAGGCAGATCAGATGACTATTAATAAAATGCTCAGCCACTGCAMGGAGGTTGGATAAGGGCAATCAAACCTCTCACTTCAGAGCTGCTGCTGGATAAGGGCAATCAAAGCTGACACTTCAGAGCTGCTGAACACACAATGAGGGGGAAAGTATTGCTCCTGCCCCTTGCAGAGCACAGAAACCACAGCTGCCACCAGGTATCAGGTGTGGAGCTAATGATCAGTGTTCAAAATGCCTCCAAGGAGCTGAAATCACAGCTCTGCCTCCAACCCAGGCACAGAAATGCTGGCAAGGCACTAAATCCTCTAAATCTTGCCTCACCAAGTTGACTAAACAAATGTGCTAAGTAAATCTGGTGGAAATCCGAAGTCAGATTTGAAAAGATTTAGGAATTCTGTGCAGCTTCAGTATCCAAAGGTTTCAGCCTTGAGGTCTGAAAYGCAGAAAATGGAACTGAAACCCTTCTACTGATTACCACTGCTGTGAATCTTGCTGAACAAGTCCCTGCTCATAGAGTGGATTTCTAGCAGCCTACTCCATCCCAAAATACCAGAGATGGGCTGGATTTACTCCTGGAGTAGGGACTGTGCTGGGTCAGCTCCGGGTCTCAGAGAGCCTGTCCCACTCTGTGGTGAGGAAAAGGAGAGGCACTCCCACGGCTGCCGCCACATTTCAGCAGAAATGACAATTTCTTAGGACACTTCATGTGTAAGAACACATCAGTTTACACTCCTGCCTCTATCCTGAAGACAATTTCAAGCTGTTGGTAGAAAAGAATAACAAACCCAACCAATCCTACCTGAAACTCCCAACACTTCAAGTACAAACAAGGCCCACTCACCCAGGCAGGGTGACAGGAGTGCATCAGCCAAGCACCACTCAGAACAAAAATAAACCCACCTTCCCCTGTTTTCCAATTCCCTGCCTGCCTCAGAAGTCCTCAAAGRGAACTGCCTGTTCCATAAACCCCTCCAGAGTGGGACAGGAGCAAGGAGCTGGGYGAGGCAGCTCCTGCAGGCTCGGGGGGGTGGGGATGTGCTGGCACTCACCTGCCTGCACRGACAGGTAATTGTAGAGCTCGTGCAGCATGGCCATCATCACGTCCTTGTGCTTGGCCTGGCAGAACTGCAGGGCACAGAAAGGGACAGGGACACACATCAGCAGTGCCATGGGGACACTGGGAGTGCAGCTCACACATCAGACACAACCACAGCACTGGAGTCTGGCTCAGTCCTGCACCACAGCTTCAGCCTCATCTCCTGAGCAGGGGAATGTTCCAGGCACAAGTGACCCTGAGCAGCTTCTGGGTGAGTTTTAAGATCCCTTCCAGCCCAAACCAGTCTGGGATTCTGRGGTTCTKTGAAGTGCCRCCAACCCACAGCCCAGCCTGCAGCACCAGCCTCGGACCACCACAGATGGATCCATCACCTCCAGAACTCCCCAGCACACCAGAACTCAGAATCCAACACAAAACCTTCTCCCTCCTAATGYTGGGGTTGGAAGGGACCTTGAAAGTTCACCCAGTTCCACCCCTGACACCTTCCCCTATCCCAGGYTGCTCCAAGCCCTGCCCAACCTGGCCTGGGGCACTTCCAGGGATGGGGCAGCCCCAGCTGCTCTGGGAATTCCAGCCCAGCCCCTCCCCACCCTCCCAGGGAAGGATTTATTCCCAGTATCCCATCCAAACCAGCACAGGGAATCCTGGAATGGTTTGGGTTGGAAAGGATCCTGCCACTACCCCAGGCTGCCACTTTATCCAACCTGGCCTTGGGCACCTCCAGGGATGGGGCAGCCCCAGCTTTCCCAAAATTCCATCCTGACAGAGGGAGCAGGGCTGTGCAGGCACTCCRCACTGGAGCCCAGGGAATTAGCTGGATTAAATCTTGCACTGTTAAAGCTGAAAACAGCTTTATTGCAAACCAATAACACTGCTGGTAAAACTGTTAAAGAAGAAATTGATTCACGTAATTGGGAATTTAAATTTTTATCTTTCAGAGTCTCATACACACTCTTAAATTCATCTGGCCCATTAATTTCAACTCATCAAGTCCCAATTTTTCTGTAAAACGAAAGAACTAATGATTTTACAGTGATACTGTTAGGGGTGGAACAGACTACCTGGAATAATCACTGTTCTGTGAGAGCTCACAAGATTGAGAATAAATAAATAAATGCTTACATCATCCGTTCTTTTGTCACAATCCACAGGCAAGAGATTAACTAGGAGAGAGAAGAGGGTGAGTTAGCTGGCTGCAAACAAGAGCTCTGATCAAGAAAATAATTATCTGTTTCAAAGCAGGCTCAACTTAAAGCCTGGTTCTGCTATTGTTCATCTCCCCCTGGCAGCACCTGGAGATGCAAAGAGCCCCTCCAGGAGCTGCTTTGGGAGCAGCCCTGAAGAAAAACACACCAATGATGGAGCTGATGAATGTGTTCAGCTGGGGAGTGAAAACTGGGGCTGGATGTTTTAACAGCTCCTGTTGGAGAGGCTTCATGCTGATCTTTACACTCCAGKGCTGCCTCTTGCTGCCCACCAGGGTCACCTGAAATATCCCAGCACAGCCAGGGAGGGAAATGAACCCCCCAGAGGGCTGATTGCAGCTCTGGGCCCTGCAGGGCTTGAACAGCTCCTGTGGCACAACTCAAACCTGGCACCATTCCTGCCTCCAGAGCTCCTGTCACAGCTGGAACAGGACTATCCAGTGGCAATGGGCAGCTTTATCCTGGCTTTGGGAATGCWGCAGCTCTCCCAGCCCACACCAAGGGCACAGTGTGCCCAGGGTCAGGACCAGCACCTTCCCAAAACAGCCCCCAACCTCTTCTTTGTTCAGATCAAAGCCTGAAATATCCCCATTCCCAGCTGTTCCAGCTGGGGAACTCTGCCTTAAAAACCAGTTGCTGGGGAAACCCCTTTTCATTTCTCATGGAAGAGAGAGACACACTCTGCCACACCTGAAGTGCTGAATTGATCTGCTGCACTTCCCCCTCGGACAGAATAAAGGCTGGGAAGGGCTGTGCTGGCAGAGGGAACATCAAAAACACACCCCAGGYACTACACAGACCTCGTGTCACACCATAAAATCCATCCTTGGCCCAGCAGGAATGGCACTCCACATAAACCCCATGGCTCTGAGGGACTGAAGGCCAAACTCGTTTGGAAAAAGCAAACTTTTGATTTGCTTGCCATGACTAACAAGGTTCCCAACAGGAAAGGGGAGATGGGAAAAGGGACAGAACCAGAGATGTTAGGTTATGGCAATGAGAATGATAAACGTGATGGGGGTGGAAGCAATAAAGGGAAAGCAGGAAGACAGGTGAGGAATAAAGTTTAAATGAGAATTAAACCAGTKCACGTACACCTCTCCTCTCTCCCGTCCAGCCAGCCTGACCCAGCCATCTTCACCACGAGGATGCCCAGAAAAATCAGCAGCAGCACCAAGCTGGCGAAGCAGAGGAACTGGGACAGGTAATACTCCAGGCCTTTCCCCTTTCCCTCGGGCTGGGCCCGGGGCGCTGAGCGCAGCAGGGCTGTCCGTGCGGTCACTCCGTGCCCCCCATCGCTGGCCGCCCGCCACGGGAAGCGCCGGATCAGCCCCCCAGCCCTGCCGCCCGCATCCCGCTCTGCCTCCTTCCCAACGCCGGCAGCCGGGTCCTCCTTCCCTCTCCTGAACAGGCTGCTGAACCTGCCTGGGGCCGCCGAGGAGCCCCACTGGGYGCTGGGGGTCACCTCGCTCTCCCGTCTCCACCAGCTGTTGGAGGAGAGCCCCCTCCTCTCGCCCGCCGTGTCCCAGGCAGCCCGGGAGCTCTGCGCCCCAATTCCCCCTCCCGAGGTCCCCCAATGGCTCCTGGGTTTCTCCTCGCTGGGAAAGGGTTTGGATCCTGCCGAGGAGCCAATTCCCCCTCCCGATGTCCCCCAATGGCTCCTGGATTTCTCCTCGCTGGGAAAGGGTTTGGAGGCAGCCGAGGAGCCCCAGTAGGGTGTGGAGCTCAGCCCCCCAACCCCATCCAACTCGGAGCCCGCCCGGCTGCCGAGCCCCCCGCTCCTCTCTGCCGAGGGGCTCCACTGGGACGCGGAGTTTGAGCCCCGGAACCTGTCCAGGGTGGGTCTCAAGCCACTGCTGAGCCCCCCGCTCCTCTCTGAGGCGCCCCACTGCAGTGAGGAGCCCCGAAACCCATCCAGGGTGGTCCCCAGCCCCTGGCTGAGCCCCCGGCTGTGCTCTGCGACATCTCTGGATGTCTCCCAGTGGGACGCAGAGCTCAGCGCCCCGGCCCTGTCCGCCCCCAGGCCCCCGCTCCTCTCTATGGACGTGTCCCACTGCGAGGGGGAGCTGAACCCCCCGCGCCCGGCCAGGGATGCCCCCAGCCCACCGCCACCTCTCTCCACAGTCGTCCCCCACTGCTCCGAAGGGCTCAGCCTCCCGAGGCTGTCCCGGGAGGAGCCGCCCTCAACCCTGATGCCTCCGGCCCGGCCCGGCGGGGACCCCCGGGGGTCCCCCCAGGACTGCCCGCCGCTCTGCCCCGACGTCCCCCAGCGGGACGCGGGCGGCCGCCCCACTTCCTCCTCCTCTTCCTCCTCCTCCTCGTCCTCCTCCTCACTCTCACGGGCGGCCGCGCCGCTGAAGCCGGAGCGCTGCCGCGAGGGCGAGGCCTGCGGCGGCCCTGCGGAGGAGCGGCCCGGGCTGGGCGGCGCGGTGCGGCCGCTGCGCCGGGCCGCCGCCACCTCGGCCCGCAGGCAGCCCAGCTTCTTGATGTAGACCTTGCGGGTGGTGGCGGTGATGGGCCCCGGGCGATAGCCGAGCGCCAGCAGCTCCTTGCGGAGCTCCGCGTCCGTCAGCTCCGCCATGGCCGCGCCAGGCCCCGCCGGAAGCGCCCCGCGGGCGGGAAGCGACGCCGCCATCTTGGGAGGGGCCCCCTGGCACCGCCATGTTGGGAAGGGCACGGGGCGTGTGGGGAAAGGGCGCGGGGGCGGGCGCCATGTTGGGAAGGTCAAGGGTGTGCGGGCTCCGTGTCCTGAGGGAGCAGCAGCTCCCGCTCCGCGCTGCTCCCTCAGGACCGGGAAAAAGCGGGAGAAGTAGGGAAAGCAAAAGGCGAAAGCTGCCTCACTGCGCAACGAGCCGGTGTCGATGATGGGTTGTCCCCCATCGCTGTGTGGGGCAGCTCCCGCCTCACTCACACTGATGTTCTGGCATTTTTAGGGCCATTCTCCCAAAAATCGTCCCTTTCCCAACCACCTGCCACCCCCACACGCGTTTCCATCATCGCTGCCCAGTTGCTGAGCTCTGCCAGAACGTCAGGCGGGACCAGGATCCAGATCCATGAWATATTTCCTGGGAAGGGGGGGGTCCCTCCACACCCCACACCTAAAACAGCAAACCCGAGCGTTGACTTGTAAATTTATTTTGGCACAGCTGTGATGAACAGTAATTGCTTTTTCCTGCTGCCGCCGCTAAAGAAAGCGATGAAAGCGGCTGAAATACGGTGGCGTCATGTCGGAATTTAATTAAAGGTAATGGAGCAGCGGTGCTGAAGGTGCTGAGGGCTGGCTGCCTGCCACAGCAGGTGATGGATGTGTGACACTGGGGTGGGGGACACGCCGTGGTCCCTCAGGAATGGCACCGGTGGGGAGAGGGAGGCTCCAGAGGAGCACGAAGCTGAAAGAGCTGAGCTGTGCCTTCCTGACATGAATCACAGAATTCCAGAGTCGGCGAGGCTGGGAAATCCTTCCAACACCGTCGAGTCCAAGCTGTGACTGATCCCCACCTGAGTGCTGTGTCCAGACTTCCTCGGACACCCCAAGGATGGGGACTCCAAACCTCCCTGAACAGCCCCTTGCAATGCTAACAACCCTTTCCATGGAGAAATTCCTCCTGATGTCCAACCCGACCCTCCTCTGGCACAGCACAAGGATATATTCTCTTGTCCTGTCACTAATCTTTCTTTCAGGAACCCTCTTCCTTAGCAGGTCCCCAAAGCTCACCTCACTCTGCCCAATTTATTCAAGAAAGCAGCAACAAGATGCTGAGATTTGTTTGTCAGGTTGGCAACAGCAAATACATCCTCAGCAGAGGCCAGGGAGCCCATTAAARGAGCAAACTCAGCTGTGCTGGGAAGTGTGAACGCGCTAAGCTGAGCTTCCTCAGTGCTCCTCTGCCAGCTCATGATGTGGAGAGGGGTCTAATGTAAATAAAAAATTCCAATTTGCTCCTATCACACGGATCCTGTGAGCTCACAGCTCTCACTTTGCAGAAGCTCTGCCTGGGCATGCAGCTGCGCGCTGGCTGAGCTGGTGCAAACCTGGGAATTACACGAACTCACCTTTTTCTGGAGAAAACAGCAACAAAAGCCCAAACCCATCCTTTCAATTTGTGATTCTGCCCATCATGGGAATTACCCCAGGCCCAGCAGCCTCATTGCACAATCTTTGGAAGGAAAGATATGGGATTCGTGTTGGACAGCTGGAGGATGGGGGAAAAGCTGTGATTCCTCCTCAGAAGGAGGTTGGCAGCACCAAAGCTCAGCAGGATCAGGTGCCTGTTCTTTGTGGAGAGAAATCTATGACCCCTTTCCCTTCCTCCCCATGGGAGAATCCCTGCCTTCCCTGGAAGGCATTTGGCCCCCACAGGGAAGGCAGCAGGAACAGACGTGCCAGACCCTGTATCCTCATGGGCAATCTTTGTTCCCATCCCCTGCCCACAGCGCCAATGCTGAATTCGACACTGGATTTTCTATTTTTGCAGCCCCTCCATCATCCTCATAGCTCTGGGAGCACCAAGCAGCGCCGAGGCTGCAGATGGGCTCTGCAAAAAGCGTTTCTTGGCTGGAAAGAGCCGGAGCTGGCTGTGGGAAGCTGGGACAGCGCGGAGGGACAGCCTCCACCTTCCCTGCGAGCCCAGAAGCTGCCTCAGAGCTGCTGGCAGTGCCTCCCATGCCGGAGGAGCAGACGCGCCGCGCCGGCTGCTCCGGTTCTGGCAGCCTGGTGTGAGCAGAGCCCTGGGAATGGATCCGTGCTGGAGCAGGGAATGGCTGCGCCCCAAACCCCRCAGCTGAGCCCTTCACTGCTGACTGATGGGCTGCTGGAACTCCGTGTCCCCACCCACCTCCTCATCCGTGGCTGTTGGGTGCCAGCCCTGCACACGGCGCCCGGGGAAGTGTCAGGGCTTTCTTGGGAGCTGACTGTGCCTGTTTGTCACCCTGTCACTCACAGCCACAGCACAGGTGTGACCCGTGAGCCCTCTGCCTGTCCTGGGCCTGCTCACTACCTTAGGAAGTCAGAGGTGACTCCATTCCCTTCCCTCCTCTTTCCCCCAACTATTGTGCTGCTCATCCCACCATGAAATTCTTGTTTGGTTTCTGGAGCAGCAGATTCTTCCTGCCTGCCTGCAGGTGTAACCTGGGTGCTGCTGGCTGCCAAAGCACCTTCCAGGGCAGGGGGAAATGCAGATCTGTTCTGAAACCTGGAGAACACTTCCTTCCTACCCAGAGCCAGAGCCCTGACAGCCTGGAGGGGGCTGGTTGGGGTCCCTCTATCCCTTTCCAGTGGAAATGTTTCTGCTTCTCCTTCTCAGGTCCGTGAGGGTGGAAGGAATTTACTCCCAGAAGTTGAAGGTGTCTTTTGGTGCCTGTTTGGACAATGCTGCAGGACAGGACAGGGGTTCCTGTGGTCGCTGTCACAACCAGCCATTACATCCTGAGCTCATTTATAACTGGGACAACTGGGATGAGCCACTGGAAAATCCACGGCGGGGGTCAAAGCTGGCCCTTGCTGGTGCAGCTTGTCTGGGTCCAAGGGTAAGAGTCCTGCTGGTGGATCTCCCTCTGGAATTTTCCACAGCGTCAGCCCCACCATCACCCCAGTGGGAAATGGTCCAGGAAGCAAATCCAAGAGGCTCATGTTCACCTGCTTTCTTTCCATCACTTGAAAACTTTCCTTCCTGCATGGCACAGGGGAGGTGTTCGCCTGGAAAACGACGGGAGTGAAGGAGCTGGGAAAGGGCACACTGGAGGGACAGCTCTGACCCACAGTGCAGCTTATGGAGGGGGTTTGGGGCAGTTTTCCCTTTGAGGAGGAATTCTCCTTTGTTTTCATGTGGCAAAATCAAACCTGGAGTAAAGGTTTGGGTGTCTCTGAAGGAACAAGGCAAGAGGCGCCCTCTGAAGCGAACAAGACTCTGACCTTGCTGCACACTGGTSCAAATGTGGCACAGCTCCTCCTGTGATTGCCATGCCAGCTCTTCCATGGATATCACCCCTCTGCAGATGGAGCTCCTGCAGCCCAGACTGCTCTCACTCCCAGCCTAATGGAATGTGTTATTTCCCATCTCCCTCCCACTCAGAGTCATTACAGAGCTTCCACAGCTCACACTGCCTCAGCATTGCTGGGAGCTTCCTGGAGCTGATCAGTCCCTGGACAAGGAGCGTGCCTTTGGATCAAACATTAGAGCTGTAATCCACTGCACGCTGCCTGTTCCATTACCCATTGGGAGCTTTCTCCTCTCCCCAGGGCTGCTTGCAGCAGAGTGCTCCGAGGGGTGTTGTTCCAGCACAAACAGAGCTCTTGGAATGAGCTCAGCGAGAACAGAACTCCTGGTAGGTTGGGAGGATAAAATTGGATTGGAATTGGATATATTCACGTACATACCATTGATCTCATCCATCCGTACTTTACATATGTTGGATTTCCTGCTGCCAGCAGAGAGGARTAGCTCTCAGATGAGCCAAAGGTATGGAAATGCAGAGCAGGATGTTCAAGTGGAATTAGGATTTCACCTTGGGGTGTGTTTGAGAGGCARGAGAAAGGGCAGAGTGCAGTTCCCTCACACTGTGCCTGGCACTGCTGCTCCTCACTGTGCTGGTGGATTTACAGCACCAGGCTGATAGGAGGGGTTTGGGCACAGGGAGGGGCTGCCCATCAGGGCTCCTGCATTCCCCAGGAGTGTGGGAATGTGCCAGAGCACCCTCCTGGAGCAGGGAACTGAGTTAGGGACACACAGGTCCCCCCTTGTGTCACCAGTTTGGCCAGGAGATCTGGTAAAGGTTTGCCTCAGTTTCCCTCATTGCTAAAAGGGAGGGCTAAGACTTGAACTCCTCAAAGATTGATTCCTCAGGCTCTGACACACACTTTCACAGAATCCCAGAATCCTTGAGGTTGGAAAATCCCTCCAGGATCATCGAGTCCAACCTGTGCCCAATCCCCACCCTGAGCACTCAGTGCCACCTCCAGGTGCCACCTCCAGGGATGGGCGCTCCAAACCCCCCTGGGCAGCCCCTTCCAGCCCTTTCCATGAGGAAATTCCTGCTGATGTCCAACCTGAGCCTCCCCAGCCCAGCCTGAGGCCGTTCCCTCTCCTCCTGTCCCTGTTCCCTGGGATGAGATCCCAAATCCCCCCGGCTGTCCCCTCCTGGCAGGAGCTGTGCAGAGCCAGAAATTCCCCCTGAGCCTCCTTTGCTCCAGGCTGAGCCCCTCYGGATTATCCAAACCCTTCCCGGCTCCCTCAGCTCCTCACAGGATTCCCAGAGCAGTGCTCAGGAAAACAGGGATGTTCCCCAGGACCTGGAGCCTTTCCATTCTCCTCTTTCCCACATTGGGCACTCCCCGTCTGTTTGAGAGGCTTGCAGGACAGAAGACACAAATCCTCCTTTTAATTACGTTGCACATTTATTAAATCACCTCAGATTATGTTAATCTCTCTCACAAATTTCGTTTGCATAAGTGGAGTCTTTCAGCTTGAGCAGCTCCATCACTTTCTCTTCTGATCCTGCAGATATCAGTCAGCTAAACAGAAAAGAGAGAAAAGCACAAGTGTCCTTAAAGCTCTGGAAAGACTGAATGAATGCCAGATTTATGTGTTGTTTCCTCCTCCTCAGCTCCCCAGCTGAAAGCTCAGAGGCAAACTGGGATGAGCACAGGCAGAGCAGAGCAATCCCACGGGGAGGGCAGGACCCCCTTTCCTGGGCTTAAACRTCCCAGAAAAGGCAAAGGCTCAGGGACAGCCCCATCCCACCGCCCCTCAACCTGCAGGCAGGAAGAGCAGAACAACAGCCTGCCCCTGGATATTTGCTGCTGCAATTCCCACACACGGTTTCCCAAAGGAAAAGGAGGATTTGCAGCAAATTGCAGTGTAATTAAGTGTCAGTGTTAAGCCCCCGTGCAGGCAGCGAGGTGTTCCAAGCTGGCTGCACATGCTGAGCTGCCTCGCAGGTACAGTTGCTGTTATAAGCTCTGCTGGAAATTGTTCCCTGGAGACTGAGGACTTTTTGGGAGGAGGAGGAGGAGCAGGGAGGCGGCAAACAGAGCTGCTGGGAAGGGTTGTGCTGCTGCTTCCAGTCAATMTCAGCTCTGGGCAGCACCTTAGGAGGGAATAACCTTCCCAGAAGGGTGCACACGGGAGCGGTTGGGATCTGAGGGCTCCACAAAGTGAGCAAACACGACACAAAAACCCYTCTGGGGAATATAAATATCTCTGTGCTGATGAGCTGGTGAGAAGAAGGAAAGGCAGAATTCCCAAGGCAGAAATCAACCCTCTGACAGTACCATCTGGGGTGTCCTGTAACAGCTCTGCCAGCAGTTTCTCCAGGACCTCTTGGTATTTTTCCAGCTGCCTTGGGGTGAGCCAAGCTCTGACAGGAAGGGCTTGCTGTAGAGGAAACCAGAGAAGTCAGAACAAAAAGGTGAGGGGAGCAGAGGGAGAGAGGTTGGGGTGCTTTGACCCCACTTGGATCGAGTTAGTGGAGAATTTAGGATTTGGAGGGAAGAGGATGAGCCTCGTATGGGGGAAAGCAACATTTTGAAGGCAACACACTCTTGAGTTGTTCAGAGCGCTGTTGCATAACCCGTGGGCTGGCTCAGAAATCCAGATAAAGGCACCTCCTGGCAGCAGGGATGCAAAGAAAATAATTTCTGAACCTTCTAATCCTCCACTGTGTGGCACATCGACCCTTCCAGCCGGAGCCTGCAGAGCTCCTGCCCTAGCAACAGCTGAGGACGAGCTGTGGTCCTGCTCCAGCCTGCTGGACTTGGAGCCAGCTGTGCCTGAAGCAAAGAGCTCTGTTCTGGTGCTGGCCAGCTGAGGGATGTGCTGGGGATTTCACACTTTGAACTGGGCGTTTTGCTGTTTAAATCCTGTTACCAGTGCTGGTGCATCACGAGTGCAGGAGGAGCTGCACATTAAGCTGTGCCCTGGCCAAATTCCAGCCTGGCTGGTCCTGCTGTCTGTCCCACTGGGTCTGTCCTGTTTGGGGGGATCTGCACCTTCCTTTTGCTGGCAGAGCACGGCCAGGCTCCCTGCAGGAGTGGCTGCCCACACAAGAAAAAGTTCCCTGTGCTCAAATGGCAAAGCACAATTTTCAAACTTGGCTCACCAGGTAAGTCTGCCTTTGAGGGCTTAGCCTGGCACTTCAATCCCTAAAATTGCCCATTTTCTGCTCTGTGTACAGACTTTGAGCCCAAGTTTTTAAATAAGGCCTCTCCAGTGCAGAGAACTGTGGGGACAGAGGTGACACTGAGCAGAAGCTGAAGCAGAACTGGGAGTTCCTGCCTTGCACCTGGCTGGGCTTCACTGCCTGGCAGAGACCTCAAACTGTTCTCATCTTCCTCAGGGAGAAGCTGTTGGGTCTCGGGGTGACCTGGCTGCTGGACGACCAAGATAATTTGGGGTGGAGCTAAAACTTCTCTCTGATATAAACAGGCAGGCGGGCAGAGAACATCTCTTGGACTGCGTGTCCTCGTGGGCTGCTCAGAGTCCGATGGCTGCACATACCTGGAGGGTCTTGGCTGCATTGACATCCACACCAGATTGCTCAGAGACACCTTCCTCCTCCAGCTGCTGCAGCGAGCTCAGGGATTTCTTCTGCCCTGCCTTGTTCCTCTCCTTTTCCTGCAGCTTCGGGGCAGAGAGCAGAGGGGCAGTTGGTGATGCTGGGAGCAGCAGCAAACCCACTCTGTGCTGTCCCAGCAGCCAGGAATCCACGGTGCTGGGCACAGAACCAGTGGGATGGTGGAATCCTACTGGAAGTGCCCATCAGCTGTGGCCTGAGTGGCCTTTGGGGACTGAARTCCAGCAGTGCTGGGGGCGAGGTCAGGTTAGAGGGCAGGGTGTGGAGGTCTGCAGTGAACAGGAGCCACGTGTGGTGGGGGAACCCTGTCGGGAGGAGATGGGAGCTGACAGCTCTGGGACCTTTCCGTGGGAGCTGACAGCACTGGGACCTTCCCCAGCTGTCCCAGAACCTGGCCTGGGTCTGTGCTGGAGCCCTGCAAGGAAACTGGACCCAGCCCTGCGTGTGCAGAGGTGACGTTTCCCCAGCCTGCAGAAGCAGGTCTGTAATGTCACCCCATCCCCACTTATTCAGCTGCCTTCAGGACCCTCTGGAACAAGCCAGAGGTGCTTTGGAGTATGACAGACAGAGCAGGACACATCAAATGTGGCACAGGCCGTGCTCAGTGTCCAGCATATGAGCACAGGAGGGGCAGGGACAGCCTTTGGGGGACAGATTTCCCCTTTGCTCCTCCAGAAAACCCCCAATTCCTGGCAGACACGGAGCTACAATGCTATGGGGTACAAACACAGCCCATGGGGGTCCCCATCCTCCCCAGGGGCTTTGAAGAATGCCTGTGCTCCCCACAAACAGCAATGGTTATCCAGAGGGAGGTGCTGGGAATGGGATTTCTCCCGGTACCCGGGGGCTCGGCACTGCGGGGGAAGCTCGCTGGGGCTGCGTTTCAGAAGCTGCCGTCTCCGAGCCTGCCTGACACCTTTCAACGGTATTTGTTTCACTTCAAAAGGAAAAACGTTCTCTCGGCACGTCCCAGAGGTGACAACCAGCCGGGGGATGGTTAATTATTTGTTACAACAAAAGAGCCATCACTGAGCTGATGGGAGGCTGCAGCTGCTCTGGAAGAATTCCAGCGCCAGGAAAGGGAAAGGACCCGCGGGGACTGCAGGTGACAGCCCCACAGGTGTGGCTGACCTTTGGTAGGGGGGTCCAGGYTCTCCCTTTCTATCTCACTCCTTAAAAACCCCCTCTGCCTCCCCCCAAAGCCGTGGGTTTTGGGAGGAGGAGATCCCAGTGTCTCCTGTTGGTGTGCGCTGCAGTTTGGGGGATGAGGGCAGGAGAAACCCGTCCCGGTTCATTCATTCCAGAGGGGTTACCTGCATTTTCTGGAAGTCACTCTGGGTGAAAAAGGGCATGAAGCCTTGGGCCTGCTCAGCCAGCACGGACAGCAGGGACAGCAGCAGCAAACTGGCCACCACCTTCCTCGAAACCATCCTGAGAGCCTGGACAGCACAGGAGAGGAGACACCAGGGCAGGAGTGGAGAGGCAGGTGTGACAAAAACGCCTTTGGCTCTGCACCAGCTCAGCCCCAGCCCACCTGAGGGATATTTACTCTTCCARTTGCTCCTGAGCGGAGAATAGAAGTGCTTTGACTGAGAATAGAAGTGCCTTGACTGACAATTCTCTTCTCAGAGCTGTTTGTGTAAACAGATTTGTTCTTGAGCAACATCTCCGGGGATTTCAAGCCCAGCCCTTCAGGACTGCTCAAGCCTCCCTGAGTTCTGCAGCCTCAGCCCTGCTGCTCTGTTGGTTTGAGACCTGATCACATCCAGGGCAAACCCATCAATCCCAGCATGGCAGACAGAGGTGCTGCAAAGAGAAAATCCTTCGAACAGCTGGTTTTTAAATTTTTGTTTGGATTTTCCTCACCACTGGAAACCTTCCTGGGTGGGTTGGATCTCTTAAGAAGCCTCRTTGAGTCCAAGGGAAATGGGAAAGGCGTTTTCTGTCTGAGCCTGGAATAAAGGGCTTTAAAAACCACCTCTGAAGTGATCTAACTGTGGCTTCACCTCAGGAAAGGACTTATGTAAACATTGAATGTTCTCTTTAAATATTAAAATATTCTCTCTGGACAGATTTAATGAAGTCTGGTCCTACAGCTTAACTTCTCCACCTGATTGGAGCCTGATCCTTAATTAGTTTCAGCAACCTCTTGGTTTGGACATTATTGAGAAGACATTGTTAAGTTAGATTTGACTCCTGAATTAGATTTCCCATAAATATCAGCTGGTATTGAACCAAAGGCCAGTGGAAGTTAATAAATATTCCCTTTCCATAGCACCTGTCAGTCACACCCTGTCCTCTCCCTTCCCTGGGCACTGCACCAGTGCCATCTCCCCCTGCCCACCCAGACTGGGCCACCAGAGCCAGGTCCTGCCCTGGGACATCCCAGGGTGTCCCAGCCCTGCTTCCTGCAGGGATCCAAGCAGGAATTCTCCAGCTCTGCCCTTGCAGTGCAACCTCAGCAGCATCAATCTTTGGTGCTTTTTCATTTGTTCTATCACTGCAGTAAATATATAAACAAATAAAATACTGCTGAATACAAAGAAAATACACCCAGTCACTTCCTTCATYTCTTCTTGGCTAATCCCTTTGGGAATTGATTCTCTCTCCCTCTTCTCCCAGAAAAACCACCCACACAGCCCTCTTCACCCAGGAACAGCCCTTGCTTGGCAAGCAGGGCCTGTATGCCAGCCCCGAGATCTCCAGCTCAGCACCTCTCCAGGCAGAGAGCACTTGGTGGATTTGCYTCCCAGCTCCAAAGGGAAAAGAAAAAAAGCAGGAGGATCCCAAATTCAGCGTCAGCACTGCGGGCACACAGGGCTGGGACACCCCCCAAACCCAGTCAAGTGCCAGCCTGGGGGCAGGAGGGGTGGGCAGCTGGCACAGTGACAGGACAGGACATTCACTACTGAGCTGTCTCCCCAAACATCCAACTATTCCTGGCACTGGGACCTGYCTGAGGGTCATTTTCTGCCTGCTCAGAGGGCACCAGGGCTCCCCACAGCTCTGTGGCAGTGCCCGGTGTGTGCCAGGTGCCCACAGGAGGCAGGAGCTGCTGGAATTGGTGCTCCTGAGATGAGGATGAGGGAAAAGCACCTTCCCCGTTGTTTCAGCATCAGTTTTGTTCCCTCCTCCTCCTCCATCTGMGCTGGCTCTGCTGTGACCAAGAGGTGCCAAGACCTACCTGGGGGTGCAGCCACGGGACACTGGAGGTCGGAGCTCTTCTCCCTCCTGCCACGCCTGGGAGCTCCTGCTGCTTCTCCTCCCTTTATAAACCCATCCAGGCCCTGCAGTCACTCGCCTGTGACCCTCTCCAGCTGCCTGGCCTGCATGGAAACGCCTTTCCCAGGCAGGGAATGTTATCTGCACTGGAGTTTTCTGAGTTTCTCGTTTCCAGGCAGATCCTCTCTGCTCCCTGCCCATGTTCTTCAGCTGTTCCTGGTGGTCCCGCAGCTGAGAAAGATCAGCTGCTGCCTCAGTTTCTCCATCWCTAAGAGAAATTCCTTTCTCGTGGYTTGTGTTTCTAGGCACTGAGCCTGCAGAATGAGTATTTTAGGATGTGAATGTCCCAGCACTACAATGACACCTGTGTCAATTATATTTTTACTGTAATTGCAAATCACAATAATATTAAAATTGCCACTTGGAGTCTTCAAGTGGCTCCTTCTCCCATCCTCACTGAGCCTGGCACGCTGATCCCCCTTGGGAACACAAATCCTGCACTGTCATCCCTCTCCAGACAAACGAGGTGCTGAGAGAGGGAGGGAATTGTGCAAGAACTCATCCACGCTCTCCCAGGACCATCAGCCAGGAGCTGATGCCAGAGGGTTTGGGATCAGGCCAGGCACATCCTGGTGCTGCTCCTGAGGGAGTCTGGGAGCAGCCGGGTGAGGAGCAGGAGGGAAAAACGAGCTGGGAAGCTGGGAAGCCGTGAAATCCTCCTGCATGCAGGGGCTCCGTGGGCTGGGAGAGCAGGGAGCGTTCCTGCCCGAGGAGGGATATCAGGAACGGCCATTGCCCGGCCTGGGAATGGCATTTGTCACCTGGGAATGGCGTTTGTCACCTGGGAATGGTATTTGTCATCTGGGAATGGCGTTTGTCACCTGGGAATTGCGTTTGTCATCTGGGAATGGCATTTGTCACCTGGGAATGGTGTTTGTCACCTGGGAATGGTATTTGTCATCTGGGAATGGCATTTGTCACCTGGGAATGGCGTTTCTCACCTGGGAATGGCGTTTGTCATCTGGGAATGGCATTTGTCACCTGGGAATGGTGTTTGTCATCTGGGAATGCCATTTGTCACCTGGGAATGGCGTTTGTCACTTGGGAATGGCGTTTCTCACCTGGGAATGGTGTTTGTCATCTGGGAATGGCATTTGTCACCTGGGAATGGCGTTTGTCATCTGGGAATGGCATTTGCAACCTGGGAATGCCATTTGTCACYTGGCCCCATCGCAGCCAGTCAATAGGACACACCAGGTGTCACCAGGGACCTGCTGCTGTCACAGCTGTCAATAACGCTCGATTTGGGACAGAGCCCACCTGAAAAACCTCGTGTCCAGCACTCAGGTGCTTCCCGGATCCCTGGGCRTCCTCCCCAGCTTATCACAAAGCTCCCAGAGACTCCAGCTCAGCTTTGCTCCCTGGAAACCTCCCTGGGAATGTGGCTGGGAGTGCTGGGAAGGACGTCACCCACACAGTGTGGGGTGACCCCTCCCTTCCCTAAACGATTTGCACAAACCCCATCCCATTCCCGTTTTAATTGACTTTTCCAGTGCTTTTCTTCACATGGTTGTGATGGATGCCGCTGAAGAGTCAGCAGATGGTGCTGGGAAGTGACAAATGAGTTACCAAGAAAGGTCACTTTTCCAAAGCACCGAACTTCCCCGTGTCTTGTCCCACTGTCCCTCCAAGACGTGTCTGTCTGGCAGCTTTCCATCCATCTGGGATGGAGCCTTCTGCCCGGGGAAGGACAACCTTCCAAATCAAACAGAGGGATGAAAATTAATCATATCTGTATTAGCTGCATGCAGCCTGCCAGCTTCACCTCTTAATTATGCAAGAGTGCTCCGACAGGAAGGAATCGTGGAGCTGAAAATAAAGGATCTGACTCCAGGGCAGGTGGGAGCAACAGGCACCTCCTGGCTCTGGCTCGGCCCAGTCCATAAATGCAGCTTTTGGCAGATCCTGGCTGCCAAACAAGGCTAAATGAAAATAAAAAATCCCAGCTGGAGGTCTCCCTGCCAGCGCTGTAATTCCAAAATTCCATCCTGCTGCATCCCTGGCGCAGTTTGCAACCTGCAGCCCCCGAAACTCCCCTTTGGGCTGYGGTGCCAAGTGGCGGCAGAGGTTAGAGGCAGCAGAAACATGATGGGCAGGATGGGTTCCAGTGCAGTTCTGCTTGTTCTGAAAGTTAAATGTTTGGCATAACTGGGAGTCATTTTCCCAGGAAACTGGCAGTGGAGCGCAGTCCATTGGGCCTGGCAGCAGGGGCAGTGCCAAGGAGCAAGGGGCAGAACGAGCTGCCTGTGGCAGCAGCACACCCAAACCTCTCTGGGAACCAGCTCTGAGGTGACCTGTGCACCCCAAAACTGGGGATATTCTGCCTGTGGCCTCAGTTTTCCATGAAAGAATAAAAGAGAGGGAAAATGGTTTTCTGGACAGAGCCTGGGTGGGTTTGGCTTCTCTACAAGGGCTGGAGGGGACGGGCACTGACCAAAACCATAACAATCCTCTTTCACTGGCATTAAAAAACAATAAAATTCCTTTCCTTAATAAAATAAATGTCTGGGCTTRTAAAAACTTTCTCTTCTCTCAAATAAGGAAAGAAATAAACAGGGGAAAAATGTTTCATTGCCTGGTTTCTCTACATTTTTGGTCACTCCTTTGCCACCCTCTCCCCGATGTGGAAGGAGTGAAGAGAGAAGGGAGAGGAGGTGAGAAAACACGATGGATGCAGCTCAGCTGTTCCCGTTTTGGTTTTCAAATCTGAGCCACCCGGTTTTCACTTGAGGGATCAGGAATATTTTTAGGAATGGTACAAAATGCAGCCTCACACGCAGGGAGGGGATGGRATGGTTTGTCCCGTGGGGCTGGGTGACATCCCTGGGCACCCCACTGTCCTTTTGGGGTGCTGTGACCCCAGGCAGGCAATAGGAGAGCTCAGAGCCAGGGAAATCACTCAGGTTTCAGCCTGAGATCCCTGCCCTGCTCCCAGGGGATATTTATTCCCTTTGGTGAGGAGGAATTCAGCTTTTCCAYGCTCCAGGCACCCTCTGACCTTCGCTGCCTCATTCCCTCCTTCCCCTGCCCTGTTCCCTGTCCAACACCAGTGGATCGGGTTGAGCCTGCAAGCACCACCACCAAGGCACCAGAAGAAGCCCCAGATGGTTTTTGGGGGAATTTGAGGGGAAAAGGGGCAGGGAAAACAACTGGAGAGGGAGAAAAGGAGGGAAAGAAAGAAGAGGAACCGAAAGAAGGGCAGGAAAAACAATTGGGGGAAAAAAAAGGAGGGGGGAAAAGAGAGGGAAAAAAGGGCAGGGAAAACAAGCAGGGGGAGGGTATAAAAGGAGGGAAAGAAACAAAGAAAAGGGAGGAAAGAAGAGCAGAAGGAAGAAGAAGAGGAAAAGAAAGAAAAGAGGAGGGAAAGAAGGGCAGGGAAAACATTTGTGGGGGAAGAAGAGGAGGGGGAAAAAAAGAGAGGGAAAGCGGGAAAACAACTSGGGGGGAGAATAAAAGGATGGAAAGAAAGAAGAGGGGAGACAGAGGGGTCCAGCATTGTTGTGCTCAGCAGTGCCAGCTGCCAGCAGATTCCCCAAGACCGGATGATGCCAGATTCCCAGGATTTATTGGTSCTCTCACTGGAGTCTCCCTGTTCATCCCAGCACCTCTCAGCAATCAGTGGCCATTTRTCTGCCACAGAGGAGAGGGGTTCTGGCTCTCAAGGCACCAATTCATCCTGGGAGGAGCAAGGAGGCAGAGCTGGATGGCTTCAGGGTGAAAAAGAGACTCATGTGGCAGGTCAGTGAGCTCCTGGGCGAGGAATCCCAGGAGAGACCGGGGAGAGGAGCAGCAGCACATCCATCCCAGCTGGGATGTGGCAAAAACAGAATGGAGAATTGTGACAGCAGCAGAAAGATCTGCAGAGCCTCGGGGCCTGTGCAGCCAGGCCTGATCCCAGCACAGGGCTCACTTTTGATAAAATGCCCGTTTAATCCGTGGATATTTTGCTTCGGTGCAGAATAGAAACCTCAGCGAAAGCCTCTCAACCACAAAGGCTTTAGAGGGCTAAACAGTAAAGATTGGGAATTAAGGAAAATAAATATTAATGAAAGGGSTGGGAAAATGCATCATTTCTCCAGACAACCCTGCCTGTGCTGCCCTGCACGGGGCTGTTTGGTTTGTTGTTCYCTGGAGCAGGAGCTGCACGTGCTGGGATGGAGCCACACAGAGCCTGGAGAGAGCCCACAGCCCATGGGAGAGGAAAAAGGGAGCAGATTGCCCTAAAAAAGGGTCAATAAGGGACTCAACATGCAGCAAACCCTGCGCTGGTGTCAGTGGCTGTGGGTCAAGCCCAGAGTGGCACAGCCAGAGCTGTTACATAAAGGGATGGGGAGCAGCCCAGCCTGGGCTGGATGGAGGAAATGAATCCAATTACAGGATGAAGGGCACAGGGAGAGGATGGACACATTTGGTCTGGAGCAAATCCCTAAAAGGCTTTAAAGCAGGGACAGCAAGAATGAATCATGGTGCAGGACACGCAGGCACCACCGAGAGGAGTTGGGGCCTTGGCATGGGGCAGGAGGCAGGAACGGGGCTCTGCACCTGGCTGGGGGACRAACACTGCCAGGATGTGGTTCTTCCGGGAGCTGGGACACCAGTTTGGCTGTTCCTGGGGGTGCTGGAGCGAGGAGCCAGCCCAGCCAGGCAGCAGGGAGCAGCCCTGCTGGAAAGAGGAAACAAGCAGGCAACCCCCAAATTTCCTCCGTGCTGATTCCCATAAGATTATAACCCAGCTGCCCGTGTCACAGCAGGCTCCAGACTTCCACTGAGAAAACTAAGGGCTTGTATTAGAAAGAAAAAAAAAAAAATAAATTGACCTAGTTATGACAAAACGAAGCAGCACGTTCACAGCATCGCTGTGGAAACCCATGAGCAGCCACAACAAGGCCCTCGGCAGTAACAGGATTCCACTTCCAATGAGATTTACAAATTAAAAATAAAGGAGCTGGATTATTTCTGTGCGCCTGAACCCCCTTTCCTGGCTGCTCAGCCAGCCTCAAGTGGACACTGCAGGGTGGGGAGGGGTGCTGTGCACCTGCAAACCTTGGGAATTTGGGAAAATCCTTTCCTTTGCCTCTCTGGCTTTGCAGTCAAGCACCTGCCCTGTGTCAGGCAAAGGAGGAGAGCTGGACACAGATCCCTGGTAACTCCCCCTGGTAACTCCTTCAGAGACCCCAGAAACCAGACCAAAATCCWGACTGGTTCCAGTTTGCCAGGCCCAGACCAAAATCCAGACTGGTTCCAGTTTGCCAGGCTGGGAGATCAGAGCGGCGTTTTTGCCATCTCCCCTGGCAGAGCACGACTCGCTCCAGGC
>JACDOX010000430.1:195477-205923 GCA_014549065.1 Cardinalis cardinalis | reverse complement strand
GCCGGGGGAGTGTCTTGCACACCTGCCCACTCTGCCACAGCCCCGGGTTGTCACCGGGGGAGAAGTGTTGACAGCGCCACACGGAGCGGAGCGGGTTCGCAGCTGAGCCGGGATTGCTCAGCTCCTTGGCAGGGAAATGACAGGGCCCAAAGGGTGCCTGTCTCTCCAAGGAAATCCTGCGGCGCTTGGAGAGACGTTACCTGGATCAGCAGCGGGAGGGAAAGGCTGGGAGCTGACAGAGCGTGCAAATAGCAGGAGAAGAGGTTGGCATGGGGGAGCTCTCCCCACATCCCAGCTGCTTTATGGCTTGGKGGGACACCCTGAGCAGGATGGAGATGGAGAACCTGCATGGAAAACAGGAGCTGAAGTCCCTCCTGCTCAAATTTGGTGCATGAAAGATAAAAGACAGCTTGCTGTGCACTCTTATATTTTGGGACAGAAGCAAGGTCACCTCCCTGTCCACCCCCAGCCCCTGCCCTGGGTACCACAGAGCCACCAGTCATGGCCAGGTAATCYCTGCTGGGGGAGGGCCGGCCCAGAGAACCCAATTGTAAATACATCAGTGTCCTCCTTCTCYCTGCCACACGTTTAAATCTATTTGATCCACTCTAATGGATTGATCTACAAGTTTGTGCACACACATCCTGCTTTGGATGGGCGGCTGGCAGCGCCTCGCCCATCACGGCCTGTCAGCTCCACTCAGCCTCACCTCGAGCGCAGAGCGAATCCAATTACAGGATAAAGGGTTTTCTTCCCCTCCATATGGTCTCTATAACGCTGTGGCTTTATCTTGCCTTAACCCCTTTCCTGGCGAGGGAGCTCCCGAGCCCGGCCTAAGCGGCTCAGCGCCGTGGCCCTGGCTGGCTGCTATGTGATACGGRAAATGGGGTCTTCCCAGGGCACCCAGAGGCACATTCCTCCCTCTTTTCCTGCCCACTGGGGAGGAATGAGCCCCCACGGGAGGGAGATTCAGGGCAGCACTGGTTATAAAAGCAGCCAGCAGCACAGGAGTGAGCCCAGCCGTGCAGAGCTGYGCGCGCAGCCGGGGTTCAGGGGGCTGTGCGTCAGCCCAGCACCAGGAGCTCAGCACAGGTGTTCCCTTCACGACTGATTTGTTGTGCTCTTGCATTTCCCTCCAGCTTGCTCTGCCAGGTGTTCTCTGCGTGCCCCTGGGCAAGTGGCTCCTGTGGCAKGGCTGGGGATGGGCACCACCAAGGGCTCCAGGAGCCTCCCTCACCCGTGTGAGCTCTGCCTGTCGCTGATCCCTGTGAACCAGGCGTGTCGGCTCTGTGCAAGCCGGTTATTTGATTATAATTATCATCCCTTGCTTTACACAGGACATGAAAGCCCAGAGCAGCTCAGGGCCCCGTCACGCCGCGCGCCAACAAAMAATGAGCGAGAGACAATCCCAGCTCAAAGCAGGAAAACCTGCAAGGCGCAAGAAAAGCCTTTTCTTGAGGACAAACACAGAGCAGCAAAGCTCTCCTCCCGCATTAGCAGGGCCTGGAATTTGCTGCTGTCGTGGAGTCAGCACAGAAAACAAGCRGGAGCTCTCCTGGAGAGAGAGCAGCTCATAAACTTTCCCTGCTAAGAGACAGCAAATTAAAGCCATCTCTGTGACAGGGCTGCAGCAGGGGCTGAGGTTGCATTCAGGACACGTCCTGGAGGGACCAGGCACTCTCAGTGGTGTCATTTCCCTGCTCAGGGTTTACTCGAGGCCTTGGCCATTGCTCCGGCTGTGCTGACCTGCCCAGAGCTCTAAATCCACCAGCCTTGGGGCAGTGACCCCAGGGGACACATCCATGAGGACAGCAGGGAGGGGACAGCCCTCTTACAAAGCACAGGTGGCTCAGGCTCACCTGCTCCACAGGCAGCTCCCAAAAAAGGGAAAGGGCCTGGTCCAGGTCAGTTGAAACCCTCTCAGTCCTGTTGTCCCTTTGAAAGGTGTCTGGGAGCCACCCATGAATCCAAATCTCCTCCACACTCAGCTGCCAGGTGAGTGGAGAGCATCTGCTGAGCCAGGAAAGGTCCCTCTCCCAAAAAGTGCAGCTGAGTGTTCCCCCAGCACCCAGACTAGTGTCCCTCTTCCCCCCACAGCCTCCTTGGCACCACTCTTGACTTTAGAAGAGGGCAGGACACCCCAAAGGGGTGCCAGGAAGGGATGGAGGTGACAATTAACTTTCCCGTGGGGTACCTGTGTCCACATGCAAAGCCTTGGAGAAGCACCAGAACTTTGGGATGCTGCTRGCACTGGCAGCGAGGCCTAAATGTTTTTGAAGTGAAATCTTGGAGCTGAAGACTCGCTGTCTCTTTTGAAGGTGGGCCACCACAGTGAAATGTTGGAGCTGGAGGGAGTTGCTTTCTCCCGTGGGAGCTGGGAGGTGCACACTGGAATTGAGATGGATGCACAGCTGGTTTTGTGGATTAGAATTTCTGGGATCTTCTTTGATATTCAACTCATTCTGCAACAACGTGCCAAATTTTTGTACGAATTTTTTGAGCTTGACTATGGCCAGGAGAGGCAGGAAATTCCTCCAGGGAAAGCTCTGTGAGAAGCAGGGCCATGGAACTCCTCCACTTTCCCCTCATCCCCTCAAGGAASACCTGGACCAGGAGTTTGGTGCCTGGTGGTTTCACGGTGCGATGATTCCAGGAGGCACACCCATCCTGTGAGGAACCCTCATCCCAGGGCGCCTGAGGCTGGCCTGACCCACTTCCCTGCACCACGTCCTACTTCTGCACSCACTGGATCAGGAATTAGGACACCATCCATCCCAACACGCCCTTAGCCTTCCGCTCCAGCTCGGAGAGCTCCAGGCGTGCAGGAGACCTCATTCATCCATGGGACAACGGTGATTTTTCCATGGGCTGTGCCTTGAGGAGGCCCAGCTTACCTCGTTATCCGATCAGCTCCCTTAACCCCCCACATCCCCAGGATTAATGGAAGAGCTTCCCTAAGGCGCCTTAGGCAGGTSCCCTGGAGAAGGAGCCCCCATGACCCAGAAGGGAGAAATGGGGAAGAAGGACTTGGGTGAGATGGAGCATTGGCACTGGCCCTGGGGATCCCACACTCCGTGCTGGGAGCCTGGGAAAAGCTCCCTTCCATCCCTCTGGCTCTCCCAGGCTGTGCTGCTCTCTCCACACTCTCTGCAGAGGTTTCAGGATGTCTTTGCTCTCCTTTGCCCYGTGGCACAACCAGGGGTGTGATCAGGGTCACGCAACCAAGAGCTCTGCCCCAAAATGCTACATTTACCAAAAATTACCAACTGCATTACCTTCGGGATGGGAAGTGGCTTCCCCTCCTACCTTTGCCCAGCTCCAGGCCCTTGGCTGTGTCAGCAGAGCCTGGATTTGGGATGCAGACCCACAAAGCTCGGTCCAGTCTTCCCCCAGTGACCTCCCCAAGGTCAGTGGGGCAGAGCTGGCCACTCCCCAGTCCCCAAGTGGTCTCACAGGGTCCTTCAGCCGCCCGGGGACGCCCCAAACCTGTGACACACTGTGGACCCCAGAACAGCCCATTTTCACATCGGGCCCTCCCAAACTCCCCACTGCTCCTCCCACCTTTGCCCCTCTTCCCCAGCCCATCTCTTCCTGCCCCCAACACCTTAAACAACATTAAACACTTAATGGCAATTAATACGCTTTAATGCAGGTTTTGGGGCCAACTGGCTGCTTAGAGGGTGCTTAAACCATCAACCCCTCTCAATCCCGTTGCCCTTGTCATACAAAGTTAGCCGAGCCCCTCGTCAGCCTCCCCCCTCCCTGGAGGAGGCCGGAGGGTATAAAACCACCCCGGGGCGCGGCACCGCCAGCCCCCGGCGCGGCGCAGGCCAGGGCACCACCTCCATCCCCTCACCTTCYGCTGCTCCTCCTAATTCATCCATCTTTTGGGTTGGAGGGGAACCCTCTCAAGGGGGTGGGGCTCCCCTTTTTTTATTAATCAGGGTCAGAACGCAGTTCACTGCAGAAAACCCCTCCGGCAGAGCAGCTCCCGTAGCCAGGGCAGCATGAACGGGACGGAGGGGATCAATTTTTACGTGCCTATGTCCAACAAGACCGGGGTGGTGCGGAGCCCCTTCGAGTACCCGCAGTACTACCTGGCCGAGCCCTGGAAATACCGCCTCGTGTGCTGCTACATCTTCTTCCTCATCTCCACCGGCTTCCCCATCAACTTCCTCACCCTCCTGGTCACCTTCAAGCACAAGAAGCTCCGGCAGCCCCTCAACTACATCCTGGTCAACCTGGCGGTGGCTGACCTGTGCATGGCCTGCTTTGGTTTCACCGTCACCTTCTACACCGCCTGGAACGGCTACTTCGTGTTCGGCCCCATTGGCTGTGCCGTGGAGGGATTCTTTGCCACGCTGGGAGGTAAGGGGTGGGCATGGGGGCTTGGGGTTTCCTTCTCCAGGGCTTTGGGAGTCTGGTTCCATCCCTTCATGGCACTGTTGGGATGTGCAGCGTTGTTGCTCCGCGTGTGGGGCTCGCCCTGCGCTTAAAATGGGGGAGGGAAAGAGATTTCTGCGTGTTTGACCTTGATAGCAAGGAGCCTCCATGGCGTGGTGGCAGGGAAAGGAAGCCTGGGAAGGGATCCTTGTTTGTAGGATCCAGCCTGGGGTCACCTTRCCCTGCTGGTCACAAGAGACCTGCCAGGGATGACCACAGCATGTTCCTGAATCAACACCAAGCAGCTCACACCAAAAACAGGCTTGGACTTGATCACCTYAGAGGTCTTTTCCCAACCTTCACGATTCCATGATTATTCCTTAACCCAAAGGCTTCCCTTTTTGGGGAAATGAAGGATTTAGAAAGGGAAGAGAAATCACTCAGGAAGGGAACCCCACGGAAGAGCTAGAGGTGTGGAGAGATGAGAGGGCTCAGAGCTCATCCAGGGGCAAAAGGAAGGTGAGGAGGATCCAGCGTGGTTCCCAGGCTCCTCAAGGATGGCTCAGCTCTGTCCCAGCTGCACCAGATTTGAGTGCCCTTGGGATTTTCCTTGAGGCATTTCTCAGGGACACACACGAGTGCTGCCAACACTTGGCCCTGCAGAAAAACAGGGAGAATTCACTCGGCAGCCGGAGCCCACGCAGCCAGCCCTGCCCACGCCACACCTCGTGATGGATCCGACAGCCACCAGTCCTTGTTGGAGAGACCCAGAGCCACCAGAGGGACTTTGCTTTCCTTCCCCTAAACGGTGCCGTTTCCCACAAAGATGATGCTCTGGAAATACACATTTTAAAAATACGGATATCCTGCCAAAGGCACAGCTGAATGTCCTGATCCAAGCCAAGGAGCAAGGAAAGGCTTGGTTTTGGGGTCTGAAGATCCCAAAGTCTGCTCCATCCCTGCTCAGCGAGCCTTGGGCAGCGTTATTTTGCCTTTCCCATGTTTGTACTTCTCAGAGGAGGAGGAGGAGGCTCCTGTTCCCAGGGAAGGAAGTTGGCTGGGAAGCAGCGGGCTGTGTGAGCAGCAGGTCCCCAGCGAATCCCAGCACAGGGTGTCGTTATCAGCAGCTTATCACAGCTGGGGGCATTAGCAGGCTTACAGCACCGACTAAACGCTCCCAAATCCCCTGAAGTTTAATTATCCCTCATAAATACATGTGCACGTTTCCCACCCACACAGTCCCCCCCCTCCCCGCGCCTCCCCCGATCCAGCGCCAGCAGAAGGCTCGTGAAATGCACAATTTAAAGGAATCAACAGGTTTGGAGGCATCTGGCAGCATTGCCAGGAATTGTGCTTCCCCAYACCCAGGTGGGATTCACTCCCTTGATTCTTAATTTATTAAATCCCCTCCGCCCCCAGCATCCCCTCAGCTCCCAGAGCTTCTGCACGTTACGGGTGGAGGATTCCCAGTTTCCTAGCAGGATGCTGCTTATCCCACGCTGATCCCCAGCTCCCCCTGCTCTCCTCTGGAAGCACCAAGARAAGGTGGAGCCCAGAGGGGCTCTGACCACTCCGTGGGCTCTCYCTCTCCTCCCTGCAGGCCAGGTCGCCCTGTGGTCCCTGGTTGTCCTGGCCATCGAGCGCTACATTGTCATCTGCAAGCCCATGGGCAACTTCCGCTTCTCCGCCAGCCACGCCATGATGGGCATCGCCTTCACCTGGGTCATGGCCATTTCCTGCGCCGCCCCGCCGCTCTTCGGCTGGTCCAGGTGAGCCCCGAGATCCCCAGCAGCTCCTGGATCCCTCCATCCCTGCMRGGAGAGCAGGYGGCTCCCAGCAGGGAATTCCTTGGCYTTGGAGGAGGGAAATGAATGTCCCGTTCCCRTGGRAGGGAGTGTCACAGCAAGCTGACACTCGTGCACCCCAACCACCCGTACCACCCTCCCAGCATCCCCCATCCTCAGGGAATTCCATCCCTGTTGCCCCCCAGGGAGGGTCCCAGAGCAGATTCCAACCTTTCTCCCTGCCAGGTACATCCCGGAGGGGATGCAGTGCTCCTGTGGGCCCGACTACTACACCCACAACCCCGACTTCCACAACGAGTCCTACGTGCTCTACATGTTCGTCATCCACTTCATCATCCCCGTCGTCATCATCTTCTTCTCCTACGGGCGCCTCGTTTGCAAAGTCCGCGAGGTAACGGCCGGAGGGGACTGATGGGGRCAGGGGGGTGGCCCGGGCAGGATTGAGGGATGTGGGTTGGGGGCGCAGAGCTGGCCCTCACCACCCTCTGTGTGCACAGGCAGCTGCCCAGCAGCAGGAATCGGCCACGACCCAGAAGGCGGAGAAGGAGGTGACGCGGATGGTGATCCTGATGGTGCTGGGCTTCATGCTGGCCTGGACGCCCTACGCCGTGGTGGCGTTCTGGATCTTCACCAACAAGGGCGCCGACTTCACGGCCACGCTGATGGCAGTGCCTGCCTTCTTCTCCAAGAGCTCCTCCCTCTACAACCCCATCATCTACGTGCTCATGAACAAACAGGTGAGACACCCACATCTGGGGGCTCCACGGGCACGTTGCTCCTGCCCAGAAGGATCTCAGTCCATCCAGGGACTCCTGGTCCTGTGGCACATCCCCTCTGCCCCCCAGTGCCACCATTGTCGTTTCTCTCCCCTCCCCAGTTCCGTAACTGCATGATCACCACAATCTGCTGCGGCAAGAACCCCTTTGGGGACGAAGACACCTCCTCCACCGTGTCCCAGAGCAAGACCGAGGTGTCCTCCGTCTCCTCCAGCCAAGTATCACCTGCATAGAGCATGGACACTTTGCACTGGGGTGACCTGCCGAGCTCGGGGACCCCGACAGACGCCCCCCAGCCATCCCCTCGTGCCCCGGCCCCCTCCCCTGCAGGGGAATTTAGCTGTGCCCGTCCTGCCGTAGCTGTGCAGACCCCACCCCACACATCCACGGGGACCCACACGTGGCACTCTGAGCTCTGCCAGAGTGCTCCCCCTCTACGTGCTCCCAGGAGCATGTCACCTCTGGGGGACTGTCCCTACCTGTCCCCATCGAGTTTGAACAGCAGTGGTTGGTGGGGACCCCAAACCTTTTCCTGCCTGGATCCCGCTCCCCACCAGCACCGCCCTTCCCTGGGCTCCCAGGAGCATCACAGGGGCACCCAGCCTCATTTGCAAAAATCTAAATATTCTGGCAAGGCCCTGGGAGCAGGACCCCGTGGCCGGGGTGTTCCCMGCTGCCCCTCCCCATGGCCTGAGCCCGGGGCTCTCTGAGCCACGCTCCCGCCGGGATTCCCAGCAGGAATCGATTCCTGCAGCCGCTATAAATCAATTTAACAAACGGAGCCACGAGCGGGCTCTGCCTCCAGCTCCCTCTATCCCCAAGACAGCACTGTAGATACATTTTTTTGTCTTGGAACCTGTAAATATTTGCTCATGTCCTTTGAAATCTCTATCCCTCTCAGCCCTCTCCTYTCTCCTACTGTTGCCCACTCCAAAGCAGAGAAATTCCCCTTCCACCTCTGCTCTGGCTGGACAGGCACRGCCAGCCTTGGAGGGTGGGGCCGGGACCCGAGCTCTTTCCTGTACATATTTTATAAATAAATAATCTCATCTCAGCACAAGGACGTCTGCAGTCAAGGAGTAGGGGTTTACAAAAAATAAGAAATAAACAGAAGCAGCACAGATAAAAACACAGATGCTCAGTCCTTGTCCTTTCTCTTGGGCTGTGGGGACAAGATGCTGGTGGCCAGCTGGGGGAACASAAGACACAAACCTGCAGCTGTCCCAAAAGCCATGGGAAGGGGGATCTGTGGGTGACACCATCCCCACAAGGTGGCAGCCCCATTAGCTGGAGCACCAAAGGTGTTTGGAGGCAAAAAGAGACGCACGGGGCACAGCCCTCGCTGCCCAGCCAGGGGTTTTTGTACTTTAGGATTTCCCCATGTAGCCTTAAATAAAGCTTCAGCTGAGAGCTTCTCACAGAGTTCAAGTTCCCCTTCCTGCGGGGCCCTTCCGGGCAGCGTTGTGACAGAATTGGAAGAATCAGGGAAGAATTGTTCCCTGTGTCAGTGAATTCACTCAGGAGCGGCTGGAGAGCGACCCCAGTGCCAGAACCTCGCCCTCCTCCCCTCCCTGCTCAGCTCACATCTCCCCTCTCCAATGTTTTTCCTCCTTTTTGGGTCCAAAGCCACCAAAACCAGTGAGAAGTCCCAGGCTCATCCCTGGCAGGGATAGGAAGCATATTTACCCCAAAACAGCAGGTCTGGGAGGGGAAGGATGCAGCCCCAGCCCCTCTCTCCTGACACCYTCCTGTCTCTGCGCCCACCCAAATTCGGGGCTCCTGGCCAGGATTGCCCTGGAGCAGCTCCCACACCCCTCCTGCTGTGCTGGATGATTCATGGCCACTCTGCCCATCCCAAAGCCTTTCTTCCTTCCTTACAAAGCCCCRTATCCAAGCTCAGAACTGATTTCTTCAAACCACGGGAGCAGGGGAGGAGCAGCCACCAGACAACCAAAAACCCAAACCTCACCCAGCCCAACAGACCCAACCCTTCCCTGACAGAAAGCATCTCGTTCTAAGGTTCCTCTTCAAAAACCACCCAGGAGTTCTTTCCTTCCACTTTTCCACAAATACACAGATTTATCCAGGCACTGCATTTGCAACCAGCAGGGACCATCCTGGCATCACCCGCTCGGAGCAGGCACCACCAGCTGCTCCAGCGCTGCTGGCCTGGCACTGCTGCCACCTAAATTCAGATGCAAACTGAGGAAAGCAGCCAGACTCATCCAGGGAACGGAGACAGCTGGAATCTCAGGCCCAAAGGGCATCKCAGTGTCTGACTCCCATCCTTCTGCAGCTGGGACTGTTCCTCCTCATCCCAGCGCTGCTGTCAGCTGGTTTAGGAAAACGGCAGTAATTGGCTCAATTCATTTTAAATCAGTTCTCATTTGTGCAAGCAGCACTCAGGGAACAGCAGCCTGGAGTTTAAAACGTCCTGATTTGGAGCATCCACAGGGGTGAGGGGGARATCTCAGTGAGGTGTTCTTGGTCTTTGCCCCACAGCCCTGGGCACAGACAGAACCCAAAAAAAAGGGACAAACCAGGGTCGTGGCCCTGTGCCGTTCCCCACAACCCCCATCCTGCCCGGGGCTGGTCTCTCCAGGCTGGAATGGCACTGCCTGCATTCCTCCCAGGACATTTTTATCCCATCCGTGCAGAAGGAGCAGCTCCATGCCAGAGGCTCTGGCTCTGCTCGTTTGTCTCTGCCAAAGGAAAAACATCTCCTTGTCCAGGCACAGGGAACAAGAAGATTAAAACCCTCAAACACTCCCCCCTTCCCTCTGTGCCATCACACACAGCACTGGAGGGGCCAAATCCCTCTCTGGGGTGCCCAGACCCTGCTACCAGGGGGAAAAGCTGCTCCTTAGGGGAAAACTGCTGGAATTGGAGCTTGGGAGAAGCCAGGATTGCCCCTGACAGTGCCAGGGAGACCTTGCACAGCCCCAGCAGCCCAGGGAGACCCAGGCAGGGTTTGCCTCCCACCCAGGAGGTTTCAGGAGTCCCCACATTTGTGTCACTTCCCAGCAGGGCCACGTTGGTGCCACATCCCCAGCCCGAATCCATCAGGGCTGCCTGTGTCACGTTAGCAGCAATAAAAGGATTCAAACAGCAATTCCTTACTTTTATGAACAAATGGCCCTGGCTGGATGATTCAGGCAGCATTCAATTCCCAGCCAGAAAGTGTCAGCAAAATCCCAGCCTCTCACACGGAGGTGGATAACTGCAAATGAAAGGAGGGAATTATTAGCACTTAATGCTCGGTGGGTTTGCACTGCCCAGGGCTCCTCCCCAGGAGATGCCAAACGCTCCAGYGCTCCAGCAGCCGGGAGGGCCCTGCCAGGGGGGCTGCAGGGATTGGGGTGGTGGCTTTGGACACTGGGATCGGCCTCTCCCCGCTGCCAGGGCCCTGCTCCAGCCCAGCCCACCAGAACCCCTGGTGTCCTGCAGCCTGTCCCTTCCACAGCCCTTTTCTCCTCCATCCC
>JACDOX010000430.1:174738-190418 GCA_014549065.1 Cardinalis cardinalis | reverse complement strand
TCAGCTGCTCAAAAGCTGCTCCAGCCCAGTTTATCACCTCCCACATTTGTGCTCCAGCGCCCCAGCCCTGCCCCAACACCCCCAGGAGCAAACAGATCCCGTGAGAGCACCAGCAGGGTGATGCTCCGTTGCTCCCATCCCCCAGCAATGCCAGCCAAGGGGCCYCTGCCTAATTAATTCCTCTAATTACTCCATTCCCCCCCATCTCCCAGCTTGGGCAGCAAGCCCGACACATCTGCAGGGACATCCTGGGTCCCCTCCTCACCCTCAGTCCGGGTCTGGAGCCGCCTGCAGAGATCAGGGACAGGAGGTGGCACAAACAACTGGCTACTTTGTGGTGGTGCTTTTATTTTATGCTCAGAGCACTAAAGAGCCRTAAACACCCCGAGCTGGATGGTGGAGCTGGGGGTGGTTTTATTGTCTGCAAGTCCTTGAAGTTTTGCCATGAACCTTTTATTAAAAATAACCCAAAACTCTCGTTTCTCTAATTGAGTGCATTTCAGAGCCCGCACGCTTGCATTTGTACCCAGGTACGTTTATATCACCACCAGTTAATTTTTATTTACCTTCTAGYGAAACTCATCTTCCTCCTTAATTCCCAGGCCTGCATTTGCTTTCAAATCAGAATTGGGACCCAACAATCAGCCGTGAATTTAAGGTGCCATTAAATCCTCAGCTCTGCTCTCACAGCTTCCAAACCCAAGCACAGCAGTGACCTCCCCCTCCTTTTGCAGGCATCCCAGCAGGGAAAATGAATCTTCATCCAGCTGAGAGGTGCCAAGCGCCGGGAATGAGCCCGGGGAGGGCGGCAGGAGTGATGGGGGCTGCRAAGGGAGGGGCTGGGGGAGACTGGAGGGAGGGAGGAGAGGAACAGTCTGTGAAAAATGCCTGTTTTAYGATTGGCTTTTGGCAAACATTAAAATGAWTGTTGGGTGTGTTGTGTTAGAAAGTGATGCTGTGTTAATTCCCGGGGCAGAGCACAGCGTGTCCGAGCGGGGCCGGGGCAGCTCCTGCCCCAGTTCCCTGCCCCGCTCCCCAGTTCCTGCTCCAATCCCCAATTCCTGCTCCAATCCCCAATTCCCCGCTCCACTCGCCAGTTCCCTGTTCTGCTCCCCGGTTTTCCACTCCCCAGTTCTCCTCTCCGCTCCCCAATTCCCCTCTCTGCTCCCCAATTCTCTGCCTCACTCCCCAGTTCCCTTCTCTGCTCCCCAATTCTCTTTTCCACTCTCAAATTCTCTTCTCCACTCTCCAATCCCCCCTTTGCTTCCCAATTCCCTGCCACACTCCCCAATTCCCCTCTCTGCTCTCCAATTCCCCTCTCCACCCCCCAATTCCCCTCTCCACTCCTCAATTCCCTTTTCTGCTCCCCAATTCCCTTCTCCAGTTCCCAATTCCCTTCTCTGTTCCCTAGCTCCCCTCTCGGCTCCCCAATTCTCTTCTCCACTCTCCAATCCCCCCCTTTGCTTCCCAATTCCCTGCCACACTCCCCAATTCCCTGGTCTGCTCCCCAATTCTCTTCTCCACCCCCCAGTTCCCCTCTCCACTCCTCAATTCCCTTTTCTGCTCCCCAATTCCCCTCTCCACTCCTCAATTCCCTTGTCCTCCCCCAAATTCCCCTCTCCACTCCCCAATTCCCCTCTCCACTCCCCAATTCCCCTCTCCACTCCCCAATTCCCTTCTCCACTCCCCAATTCCCCTCTCCGCCCCCCAATTCCCCTCTCTGCTCCCCAATTCCCCTCTCCACTCCCTAATTCCCTTGTCCTCCCCCAAATTCCCCTCTCTGCTCCCCAATTCCCTTCTCCAGTCCCCAATTCTCTTCTCCACCCCCCAATTCCCTTCTCCACTCCCCAATTCCCCTCTCTGCTCCCCATTTCCCCGCTCCGGCGCGGGGCAGCTGAGGACAGGGGCGGCTCTCAGGCTGTAATTAACACCGGGCGGTAATTAACAGCCGGCAGCAGGGATTTGATCCCTTTCCTCCCTCTGCCACAGCCGGGGGCTGCGGGAAGGCGCCAGAGCCCGGAGGTTTTGGGGCTGTCTCRCCCCAGCCTGGCCTCAATTCCGTCCCTTTTTGGGGGAATTGGGATTTTTTGGGGGGCGCGGCGAGGAGAGGATTTGGCAGCATCCAGAGCCAAATCCCTGCTGCTCCTGCCCGGCCCCAGCATCCCCGTGGGGGCAGTTCGGGATGCAGGATGTGTCAGAAACACAGCCCTGCGCCCCAAACCCCATCCCTGAGGGTGCTGAGGAGGCAGTTCGGGGATCCCAGCGCTCTCCTGACCCCTCTGTCTCTCGATTTTTCCCCCTTCCCGCAGGAATTATTCCTGTCCAGCCGGAATTTAACGCCCTGCAGGAATTTTACRCCCTGCAGGAATTTTACRCCCTGCAGGAATTTTACGCCCTGCAGGAATTCCACCAGGCAGCCCAAAGCAAACACAATATTTTAAAGTCCTTCCCCAGCCTAACCATCCCCAGCGCTATTAATAACACTTGTAAGGAGTTGTTCTTGAATAGATATGATTTTTATCTTGACAGCGTCTCCCTAAATCATTTTTATCCCCACGAAGTTTGCGAGGAGCAGATTTTCCTGAGGGCCATTTATCTCGGCGAATATCCCCACCCCCGTTTATTGCTCACTCCCTCTTTAGYGATGGTTTGGGCTGTTCCCCACCCTCATCCTCAGCTCCCAAATCCCTCCGTCCCCCTCCCTCCACGTGTGGCAGCAAAATAAACTCAAATTCTCCAATCTCTGCGGCTGAGGAGCTGTTGGGAGGTGGGACGGGGGTGTGAGCTCGCTGCCAACCATCCTCCTGTCCTCCCTCCCCCATCTTCAGCCACAATTCCGCTTCAGAAAAGGCTCAGAACTGCCCTGAATTATCTGAATGTTCAGCTTTTCCCCTCGTTGTGGCAGATGGACAAAGGCGCGGGGAAAGCTCGGGGCAGGGGAGGCAGCGGGGCCATTCCTGCTGTCGCATCCATCACTGGAGGGAGAATAAAGAGGTTTTCTAAAGAGGAGAACTGCGGGGAAAGGAGCAGATTCTCTGATCCTGCTTGGGAAACGCCGATTCTGCTGGCAGATGGCTCGGGCTGCTCCTCCTGGGGGATGAACCCACCCCAAAGGGGCTCAACTCACCCCAAAGGGGCTGAACCCATCCCAAAGGGGCCGAACTCACCCCAAAGGGGCTGAACCCATCCCAAAGGAGCTCAACTCACCCCAAAGGGGCTGGATTTACCCCAAAGGGGCTGAGCTCACTCTGGGAATGCTGAACTCACCCCAAAGATGCTGAATTTACCCCAAAGGTGCTGAGCTCACCCCAAAGGGGCTGAATTCATCCTAAACATGCTGAATTTACCCCAAAGGTGCTGAGCTCACCCCAAAGGTGCTGAATTCATCCTAAACATGCTAAATTTGCCCCAAACATGCTGAACTCACCTTAAACGTGCTGAATTTACCCCAAAGGGGCTGAACTCACCCCAAAGGGGCTGAATTCACCCCAAAGGGGCTGAACCTATCCCAAAGGGGCCGAACTCATCCCAAAGGGGCTGAACTCACCCCAAAGGGGCTCAACTCATCCTAAACATGCTGAATTTACCCCAAAAGGGCTGAGCTCAATTTGGGAATGCTGAATTTACCCCAGAGGTGCTGAACTCACCCCAAAGGTGCTGAGTTCATCCTAAACATGCTAAATTTACCCCAAACATGCTGAACTCACCTTAAACGTGCTGAATTTACCCCAAAAGGTGCTGAGCTCACCCTGGGAATGCTGAACTCGCCCCAAAGGTGCTGAGCTCAATTTGGGAATGCTGAATTTACCCCAGAGGTGCTGAACTCACCCCAAAGGKRYTGAACTCATCCCAAAGGTGCTGAACTCATCCCAAAGATGCTGAATTTACCCCARAGGKGCWGARCTCACCCCAAAGGGRCTGAAYTCATCCTAAACATGCTGAATTTACCCCAAACATGTTGAGCTCACCCCAAAGGKGCTGAGCTCACCCCAAAGGTGTTTGTGGATGAATTTTCCTGACCCAGGAACCCCTCAGAGGTGAATTCAGCGATCTGAGCTCAGCTCCCGGCCCATGAGGAGCAGAGGGACGGGCTGGGCTCTGCCCTCCAGCCCCAGCCGGAGCTCCTGGACTGGGGATTTGGGAATGAGGAGGTTTCTCCTCCCCGCTGTCAGCAGCTGGCAGTGGTAATTAAAGCTTTTATTCCGTGCCTGGAGGCGCGAAGGCATCGGCGGCTCTCATCCAAGCAGGAACCCAGCGCAGAGGGGAGGGAGAGATGCCGGAGCTGCCTGCAACAAAGTTTGGGCATCATCCTCCTCTCCCAGCTCTTTAAACCCTTCAAACCCAGCCTGTGAGCAGCGAATCCACGTTCAGAGTGTCCGCAGGGCTCGGCTGGGCAGGGCTGCACCCTCCTGTSCCTCCCACCCATTGCCAGCGCTGCTCCTCACCCTCAGCCCTGCCCTGGCTCGGGGGTCCCATGGAGCCGAGTGATCGAGGAGTAACTGCTGGGGGAGATGGAACAGGACAGCCTGATAAATGTGATTGTCTGGCACAAGAGTTTGAGAATATGGGAACTATAAGGGAGATTGAAATGGAAGCAAGCTTTGAGATCCYTYAGTTACTGAACAACTGGAAAACAATGGTGTGGCCACTGGAGGTGATCCCCTTTTGATGGAACAACACCCTCTGCTTGCAGACAGGCCCAAGGGTCAGAGCAGACCCTGCAGCTTGGCAGAAGGGGCCAAAGAGGAGTTTGTAGGGTTTCCAAAGAGGAGTTTTTAGGGTTTCCAAAGAGGAGTTTTTGGGTTTCCAAAGAGGAGTCTCCAGGGTTTCCAAAGAGGAGTTTGTAGGGTTTCCAAAGAGGGGTTTTTAGGGTTTCCAAAGAGGATTCTCTAGGGTTTCCAAAGAGGAGTTTGTAGGGTTTCCAAAGAGGATTCTCTAGGGTTTCCAAAGAGGGGTTTTTAGGGTTTCCAAAGAGGAGTTTGTAGGGTTTCCAAAGAGGAGTTTCTAGGGTTTCCAAAGAGGAGTTTGTAGGGTTTCCAAAGAGGAGTCTCTAGGGTTTCCAAAGAGAAGTTTTTAGGGTTTCCAAAGAGGGGTTTGTAGGGTTTCCAAAGAGGAGTTTGTAGGGTTTCCAAAGAGGATTCTCTAGGGTTTCCAAAGAGGAGTTTGTAGGGTTTCCAAAGAGAAGTTTGTAGGGTTTCCAAAGAGGGGTTTTTAGGGTTTCCAAAGAGGAGTCTCTAGGGTTTCCAAAGAGGAGTTTGTAGGGTTTCCAAAGAGGAGTTTTTAGGGTTTCCAAAGAGGGGTTTTTAGGGTTTCCAAAGAGGAGTTTGTAGGGTTTCCAAAGAGGAGTTTTTAGGGTTTCCAAAGAGAAGTTTTTAGGGTTTCCAAAGAGGAGTTTTTAGGGTTTCCAAAGAGGAGTCTCTAGGGTTTCCAAAGAGGAGTTTTTAGGGTTGGCAGAAAGGTCCAAACAGGAGTTTTTAGGGTTTAAAATCTAACACAGTCTGGTAATGTAGTGATTCTTATAGGCTGTGTGTAAATGCTGTAGGATTTGTATATGGGACTAGATTGGTTAGTGAGAATYAGAATATTCAGCACAGAAGAAGATTTATTGTATTGTAACGGGAACTTTGCTCTCTTACCCCTTTTGCTCTCTTACTCCTTTTGCTCTCTTATGTTTTTGCTCTCTCACCCTCTCATCCTCTCTCCCCCTCTCTTTTCTCTCAGTCCTGCTCTGAGCTGTGCCTGGCAGCTCCCAGCAGGGCCCTGCACTTGGCCCTTTGCAATGAACCCCAAATTCCATGACCTGGCTGCAGAGATCCCTCATCTCCATCCATCCCCACCATCCCACCCCCCAGCGCTCCTACAAATAAGGAATCAAGGATCAGGGATTTCTCTCCCTCTCCCCAAACACCACCCTGCACACGGGATGTGCCCCAGGGGTTCCTCCCCCAGCTCTGCTGTGGCACCTGGGGACACYCCCAATGGGGCTGTGCCTGGGCGTGGGGGACACAAAGCACCCCAGAAGCGCTGCAGAGGTGCTGGCAGAGAGCAGGGACAGGGACAGCTCCTGCCCCAGCCCCCTGGCGCTGCCCAGGCCTGGGGACCCTCCCTGCAGCAGGACAGAGCCCCCCCCCGTGTTTGCAGCACAGAGGGGCTGTGGCAGCAGCCCCAGGGCGCAGGGAATTTCCCAGCTCTCGGAGACAAGGAAGGAGCAGAACATCATTTGTCATCTTTAAAGATACGCAGAGCCGGCAAGAGAATGAATTCTTCCTCATAACCCAGTTCCCAGGGTRTTTTTACTGTGCATCATAAATTATAATACCTTTTTATTTTTGCTTTATGGCCTGTCCCCCGCCAATTCTGGTGATCTACATCCTCACCCCCCTGCACTCCATCCAGTGCTTTAGGAACAATCCCTGCCTGGCTCTCTCCTCCTCCCATCCGCTCCTCAGCCTCTCTCCTTCCACCAGCAGCTCCTTTCCCTCTTGTCCACCCATGGGAGTCACAGGAGGGGACAGTGACACCTCGGGGCTGCTGCAGAGCCCCAGGCAGGGGCAGTGAGAGGGGACAGGGCATCCCTGTGGCTGTCCTGAGCAGCCCAGAGCCCTCCAGGGGGCTCAGGGACCCTGGCACAGAGCACAAAATGCCCCTGTGGTTTTGGTTATGGCCCCTGGAGCAGGTTACCAACCTCAGATAAAGATCTGCAAGCCATGACAGTTTAAATAGAATATTAGTGAAGTTATCACGGGGTGGGAAAGTAGATTTTAGGGTTTTTAGAATGGGGGTTCAGGAGGCAAGATGGAGGGATCTGGGCAYGTCCAGCCTTTCTCCTTCTTCTTCTTGGCCTCCATCTTCTGCAGTGATGTTGGCACTCACAGATTGGTTTAGAATGGAAGCTCACTGTCTAACACAGGTGATAGGTGTTGGAAAGTGATTGTAAACATTGTACACAGAGTTTTTAGTATAAAGAGATAGCACTGCCCCGGGGGCAGGCAGAGTGCCTGGAACTGTCCTGCCAGAGGGACCCCGGCAGGGCAGGAGGAATTTTTTATAGATAAGACACAATAAACAACCCTGAGACTGAGAACTGAAGAGCTCTGACTCCTTCTTCAAGCGCCAGGCTGGGAAAAGAGACTTCCTAACTTTCCTTGGGGTCACTCTGAGCAGCAGAGACCCCGACAGACAGTGACACCTGGGGCAGGGGCAGTGAGAGGGGACAGTGACACCTCAGGGGTAGCGAGAGGGGACAGTGACACCTCACACAGGGGCAGTGAGAGGGGACAGTGACACCTCAGGGGCAGTGRGAGGGGACAGTGACACCTCAGGGGCAGTGAGAGGGGACAGTGACACCTCACACAGGGGCAGTGAGAGGGGACAGTGACACCTCGGGCAGGGACAGTGACACCTCAGGGGCAGTGAGAGGGGACAGTGACACCTCGGGCAGGGGCAGTGATCGGGAACAGTGACACCTCAGGGGCAGTGAGAGGGGACAGTGACACCTCACACAGGGGCAGTGATCGGGAACAGTGACACCTCAGGGGCAGTGAGAGGGGACAGTGACACCTCACACAGGGGCAGTGAGAGGGGACAGTGACACCTCAGGGGCAGTGAGAGGGGACAGTGACACCTCACACAGGGGCAGTGGGAGGGGACAGTGACACCTCACACAGGAGCAGTGAGAGGGGACAGTGACACCTCAGGGGTAGCGAGAGGGGACAGTGACACCTCAGGGGTAGTGAGAGGGGACAGTGACACCTCACACAGGGGCAGTGAGAGGGGACAGTGGCACCTCCGCAGAGCCCCAGGCAGGGGTAGCCAAGCCACATCCCCAGCTCTGACCCACAGCCCTGGCACCTGCAGCTCCTGGCAGGGCTGGAGCAGCCCAGCAGCTCTGTGAGACCTCCCCGGGCACCTGCTGTCCCTCACACCTGGCACAGCCCAGCCCCAGGTGCTCCTGGCATGGGCACAGCTCCGAGCTTGGCACTGGCCGCATCCAGCGCTGAACATCAGCACCCAGGGCTGCCCCCGAGCTCAGCCAGCTCTGGGGTCCCAAACCGAGATGGGGCATGAGGAGGGGACACAAAACAGCCGCCAGGGGGTCTCCAAGCAAGGCCATGGTGCCCGAGAATGTGGGGACACATCGGCCCCGGGGCCACCAGGAGCCCTGCGAGGAGAGCGGGCAGGGAACAGGGCAGCAGTGACAAATGAGTTTAATTCCTGGGCAGACACCGATGGGCGGGGGTGATTAATGAGCCCAGCACCTCATGGTGGCCTCGGGAGCTCAGGGAGATCTTTTGGCGGAGGGTGGAGGCGGCAGGCTGGGAGCTGGGAGCAGGCAGGAGGTGACAGCCTCTCCCAAAGCCCCTGTCCCGCCTGGCCGCAGCGCCCCTGGCTCTGCTTGTTCCCTCCTTTCCACACTGTGAAAAATGCCTATTTTATAGTAAATCTTCAAATGAATATTGTATGTGTTGTGTTAGAAAGTGACGCTGTGTTAATTCTCTTAAGTAGCGTGTTAAATACAGTTTTAGGTTATAACTTAATGTTAAAATAGAAACTATGCTATGTAAGATACTTTTTTTTAAAAGAAAGGACTTGCAGTGAGATAGCAGCCACAGGACACCTGAATCTTTCAGAGAAAAAGAATTTCTTGCTCTCTTATCGAGTTCTTCTCACCTTGGTCAGCCCTGAAGACGCTGTCAGGGTTCAGAGGAAGAAGCTGACACTGCCCAGACAGAATCCTGTGTTTGAATGGAATTTATGCATCATGGATGAGCTGTACGAATATGCAACAAGCTGTTGCTTTTAAGGGTTAATCCCCTGTTAACGGGTGTCCTTTTTCGGGCTTATTTTGCCCAGAAAGAGGTACCCAGACTGTCCGTAACTCTTTGTTTTTATTGTCTCATATTGTCCTAATCCAAATAGTCCAAATTATTATTACTCTAATTGTATTACTACTTTACAACCCTTTTATTACTATTAAACTTTTAAAATTTAAAAAAACCCACCAAGTGATCGGCGTTTTTCACACACACACACCCTGCATAAAATCCAAGCTCTGAGCTGGAACTCCCCAAAAATGAGCTGGGACCGGGCTGGGGAATATCCAGGGAAAGGCGGGGAGGGAGGAGGAGGAGGATGCTGGGGAAGGTAAAGCGGGGCTGGCACTCAGGGAACAGCAGARAAACCTCACAGCTTCGCTCACCTGTCCGCTCCGGCCCTGGGGGGCGCGCCCAGGTGGCTGCAGGAGATTAATGACCTCGGCAAAATGTAATTACAGCCCGGGCCCGCGCCCTTAATGAGCGCGTATTCTCCCTGTCAATGCGCCCTAATTGAAAATGAGTAGGCGACTCGGCTGGCAGTGGAGCTGGCTGCAGAGGCTCGTTGCTGTATTAATTGTAGTAATTAGCAGTCACTTTAGGCTGGAGTCAGCTATAAATAGGGGGTYCGTTCGTTTCGCGCAGAGCGTGATTTAAAATGCGAATAAAATCCGTGAATCGCTGCTCTCCCCCAGCCCCCCGGAGCTGCGGGGATGCTCTGGGGAGTTCGGCTCCCAAAAAGGGAGCGGTGCCCTTGTTTGCCGGCTCGGGATGGTGGCAGCAGCGCCAGGACACCCTGGCAATGAGGTTTGGTGCTGCCAGGGTGATGGGCAGCCCCAAATCAGCCCCATCCCACACTCAGGGCTTGGAATGTTTAAAAAAATCCCCAAACTGGGTGATGGGCAGTCCCAAATCAGCCCCATCCCACACTCAGGGCTTGGAATGTTTAGAAAATCCCCAATTTGGGGTGATGGTGATGGACACCCCCCAAACCAGCTCCATCCCATACCCAGGGCTTGGAAAATCCCCAAATTGGGGTGATGGTGATGGGCAGCCCCCCAATCAGCTCCATCCCACACTCAGGGCTTGGAAAATCCCCAAAATGGGGTGATGGTGATGGACACCCCCCAAATCAGCCCCATCCCACACTCAGGGCTTGGAATGTGCTGGAAAAACCCCAAAATCCACCTGGTGCAGAGCAAACCACAAAGCCAGGTGCTCCATCTCTGTCCTGGAGCGGTGGGAATGCTGCAGGGACCTTTTTTTGGGGGAAAAAGGCACCCAAGGATTGGGAAGGTCCAGGAAAAGGGAATGAGGGTCCAGGAAAAGGGAAGGAAGGTCCGGGAAAAGGGAAGGAAGGTCCAGGAAAAGGGAATGAGGGTCCAGGAAAAGGGAAGGAAGGTCCAGGAAAAGGGAAGGAAGGTCCAGCCAGGGCAGGCACCGTGCCACGGTGGGTCCCACAGCCCCAGGCACGCTCTGGAGCTCTCAGGCCCTTCCTGACACGCTCCATTTATTTGATGATCACCAAAGGAAGGACAAGTGAGAGAGGAAGGAGGAGGAATGATCTCTTATTAATGCAGAGCTGCTAAATTACAGCCTGTACGAGCAGGGACAAAGTAACCTGCCTAAAATAAAATCCTGTAGCTGAAAGATCCCCGAAGCAGAGCCATTAAAAATTAAAAAACAAACACAAGAAATGCCTTTTAACTGCTGGGCAGTCCTTGATTTAGCAGGGACCATCCAACCCCCTGCCTGCTGCTGGGCCGTGGAGGTGTGGGGAACTCGATTTTAGGGAATTAAATAAAGCTAATAAAAGAGACTGGGGGAGGAATGAAACCTTGATCAGGTTTGTGAGGGGTTCCTGCTGATTCTGGCTGCAGCTCGGAGCACATTGCCCCTGTGGCATGGGGGACACTGTGAGTCAGKCCAGGCCAGCCTGGGACACGTCCCCTGGCCACAGGAGATGCCACCACCACCTCACTCTCGGGTTTCTGTTGCTGAAATGGCCTCCAAGGGATTAAAAAATATCTTTTTTCCCAGCCCCGCGACTGAAGAAGAAGTCGAGATTCCTCAGCTCTGCTTTTCAAGGTTGTTTATTTCCTCTTATCTGTCCCATTCTGAGATCTGTCCCGCTGGTCGGGTTGTGGCACACAGACCACCCTCGGGGCAGTGACAGCTTTTTRGACTAAAAACTACCTTTATTTACAATAATTTATTTACAATAATTTTCCAGTACCTCTCACCTATGTTAGACAGTCTGTCTCCACTCTAAACCAATCCAGAAGTGCCAACATCACAGCAGAAGAGGGAGGACAAGATGAAGGAGAAGACAAAGAAGAAGAAGGAGAAGAAGAAGAAGGAGAAGAAAGAAGGAGAAGAAGGAAGGAGAAGAAGGAGAAGGAGGAGAAGAAGAAGGAGAATGAGGAGGAGGAGGAGGAGAAGGAGGAGAAGAAGGAGAAGAAGAAGAAGAAGAAGGAGGAGAAGAAGGAGAAGAAGGAGAAGAAGAAGAAGAAGAAGAAGAACAAGAAGAACAAGAAGAAGAAGAAGAACAAGAAGAAGAAGAAGAAGAAGAAGAAGAACAAGAACAAGAAGAACAAGGAGGAGAGGGGGAGGAGGAAGAGGACAGAACACACCCAGATTCCTCCACTGAACCCCCATTCTGAAAACCCCAAAATTCAAACCCCAAAATTCTACTTTTTCACCCTCTGACAAATTCACCATCATTCTACTCAAACTCTTGTGGCTTGTAGCTCGTCACAMSAAGTCGGGAATTGTTTCCATGGGYTAAAATTGAGGGCACAGGTGTTTCTGACTCCATGCCAGGGTCTGAGGGCAGCCAGAGGAATATTCTGGGTTCCAGAATATTCCAGGATCCAGCCCTGGGGTCCAGCACCTCCTCCCCTGCCAGGGCCTGGCAGATGCTCTGAGCACAAACCCTCAGGCACACGGAGCCTCTCCAGCCCCAGGCTCCCAAAAAGACCTTCAGAGCGAGCAGCACTGAAAACAAATGTATTTAAATTACAAAAAAAATTGCCCAAACCCAAACCTGATATGCTTTTAAATTAGAAAATAAATTAATTGCACAGGAGACAGAGGAGAGAATTATTAAAATCTACGTAGCCTTCCACGTTTTCCTCCCAAAATGAGGAGGTTGGATGCTCAGCTGGGGTGAATCTCCCCTAAGTGACACCTGTGTGAATGGTCCTGCCCTGATTTACGCCACAGGGGGGGATTGGCTCCCTCCCTGCACATCTGTCCTGCGAGAGCCAATAAATAAAACTCAAACCAAAAAATATTCACCCACCATTTATTCTGCTTAATTATTTAAACTTCAGATTCTGGAAATAATAAAGGAGTAATAAAGAAGAGATTTACCATCCAGCACAATTGCTGGGAGCACTCTGGGTAATTTCCTCCTTCACATTTTAATCTCTCCCTCTCTTTTCGCTTCCTTTTTGCCTCACCAGAACGAATCCATTTATTAAAGTTGCTGCCAAACTGCTTTGCTCCGATGTGCTGGTGGTGATGGAGAGGGGTGGGCTGCTCTGTCCCCCCTGGAGAAGGGGACCTGTGGCCACCCTGGGATCTCTTTCTGCAGTGCTGAATGTGAAATGCAAAGCTGTGTTTGGTGTCAGGTACAAACAGGCAATGTGTTTGTGATTGTGATATATGTGGAGATCAACCACGGGACAGTTGTGAATTCTGATAATAACTGAGGAAAGTAAAGCATGGAAGAAGGCCTTTGAACCTTTTGTTAGCAATTAGCCCTGGTTGATTTAGGAGCATTGGAATTAAAGTGTTAAGGGTGTTGCTTTTTGCTTGTAATTAATCCTTAAAGAGTTCTGCAATAATAACCTTTTGAAGTGTAATTTTAGAATATTGCTTGTATCCTTGAAACTATAGCTTTGGAATATATATAAAGGAAACATGCTTATCTCACACCTTAATAAAGCAGAGAAAATCAGCTTGAGAAAGGAAGATGAACATCACCTCAAGGATTTATAGTTTCGACCAAGGGAAGCTGGACATCACTGTTATGAGATTTATAGTCTTTGCAATTAAAAGGTGGGCCCACATCTGGAATCTGGACCTCTCCAGATGGGATTCTTCTTGCTTCTTTTGGAAACCAGACCCCCACCATCTGGGGATGCTCCTTTTGGGATACATCCTGAGAAAAGCTAAATCACAATAGGTATAGAATTGTGATGTAAAAATTGGGAAATAGGAACTGCTGATGAGTAAAAATTGGAATAGAATCTGCTGAGAAAGCTGATGAGAACCCCTATAAATACCTGTAACCCTCAACTATGGGTGTGCAGTTGGAGGGAAATCTTCCCCCACTGTACCCAGCACTGTGTTGCTCATACTTTACCATATTAATTAATAAATTGATTGCTGCTTGAATATTGGCCTAGTCAAGCTTCTTATTCATGGCATGAAGGAATCAGCTCAAGCTCCACGTCCCGATTTTGGCACCAGCTCCAAGGAACACAAGACAAACACAGCGCTCAAAAGAGCAGCCAGGCGGTCCCTGGGGACAGGCAGCAGCTGGAAAAGGGAACAAAAACTGTTTGAGAAGATTAGAAACTACAGATGAGAGCACAGAACCSGTTCCCACAGAGCTCCAGCCCCGAATCTCCAGCACTGGAGGCTGAGCAAACAAAGCCAGAGCCCAGCCAAGGGGCCAGGGACCCCCGTTCCCACCCCTTCCCCCCAATCTCCCTGCAAAGTGGCCTTTCCTCTTCCCAGAGCCACAGGAATAAATGGAAATTTAAAAATATGGGGGAAATTATTCACCACGGCGATTCGGAGAGACAGCAATTAATTAATAAAAATAAGTATTGCTAATACTGGGTTTTCACACAGCCCTTTAAATTGCAAATTCCTCTCAAAGCACGCGCTATTAATTAAATCATTTACATCCACCGTGACCCTCAGATACAATTATTTATTCTGATAAATACTTTTTTATTTATCCTGGCAAATCTTTATTTTTAACGCTGATAAATAACGGGTGGGGGAACGCAGGGCTGGCAASAAGGCCTGGCCCGAGCCACAGCCCTGTCTGCCTCAATCAGCCTCAGCTCCTGCTTCCCCCCCAGCCGAATCCCAGCCTCTCCGAGCACAAACAACAATTCCCCAGCCCACAGCCCTGCAGGAAAATGCTGYGTTTGTGGAGGAGCCAAGGCCTGGGGCTGTTTGGGGCTGTGGCAGCGTCAGGCTCAGGGCCAGATGGATGCTTGGGCTCTGTCCTTCCCCCTGCCCACAGGGACCCCAGAGCTGCCCTGCCATCCCCAGCCCTGCAGCAGTCTCAGGGGTGGAGGAGAGCTCTGTCCTGGCTGGCCGCTGGACAGACGGACAGATGGACAGGGGAATCTAACACCCCTCGGACTCCAGACAGACCCAGGGCAAGGATGAGGCTCTGAGCTGCCTGAAAACCCCAGGGCTGAGCCTGAGCCGGAGGAAAATCAAGCAGGAATTCCCTACAGGAGCCAGGGCCAGCGTTCCAGGGGAATTCAATCCCAAGCACCAGAGGTTTGTGCCCAAAAAGGAGACAGAGGAGTCCTGTGGCTTTATTTGAATGTTTCATTTATTTGAAATGCCCCATGGGGCATTTCCCATGGGGCCTCTCAGATTTTTAGGGGACACAACCTCCCTTTTATCCTCATTTCCCTCTCTCTTTCCCCATGGGCTGAGGTGCTTGGCAGGTACAGACTTCCCAAAACCCCAATTCCTCAGACCCCTTCTAATATGTACCTTCCCCATTTTTTCTTTCTTCCTCATCCATCCATGGAATTCCTATGGAATTCRTGGTTCTTCCCATTGTTTCTTTCATCCCTCAGTATCCAGTTTTAATTCTCAGCAGACCCACAGGTGGTTTGTAAAGACAAATCCCTCATTCCTTTCACTGGGAGGGCTCCAGCCAAGCCCTGTGACCCCCCAATGGGAGCATCCTCACCTTTCCCTATGGAAAACCAACCCTTCCTGGAGCCCATCCCTGCAGAGAGGGGAATTCATCCCCATTGAAAGAGGAATTCGTCCTGGGAGAGGGGAATTCATCCTGGGAGAGACATTACAATATGTGAAAAGCACCAATCACTTGGGTTTTTCTTAAATTTTAAAAGTTTAATAGTAATAAAATGGTTATAAAAATAGTAATACAATTAGAGTAATAATAATTTGGACAATTTGGATTAGGACAATATGAGACAATAGAAACAAAGAGTTATGGATGTCTGGGTACCTTTTTCTGGGCAAAATAAGCCCGAAAAGGGACACAGTTAACAGAGGATTAACCCTTAAAAACAACAGCCTGTTGCATATTCATACAGCTCATCCATGATGCATAAATTCCATTCAAACACAGGATTCTGTCTGGGCAGTGTCAGCTCCTTCCTCCAAATCCTAAGGTGCGTTCGATCCTTAGCCAAGCAAGAAGAAGTTCATTTCTTCTGATAAGAGGGAAATAAATTACATTTTTCTGAAAGATTCAGGTGTCCTGTGGCTGCTATCTCACTGCMAGTCCTTTCTTTAAAAAAGTATCTTACATAGCATCGTTTCTATTTTAACATTAAGTGATAACATAAAACTATATTTAACACACTGCTTAAGAGAATTAATACAGCATCACTTTCTAACACAACACATACAATATTCATTTGAATATTTGCCAAATGCCAATCATGAACTACGCATTTTTCACACAATACAATAACCCAACTAACAGTACATGCTTAACGATCTGCCAGCTATTTTACAACATTTCCTAACMTATTTTTAACAGTGGGGACAGAGGGACAGCACTCAGCAGCTGCTCTTGCTCCTCCTGGGAGCAGTGACAGGGGGTTTGAAGCGACGTGGGTGTCA
>JACDOX010000430.1:153629-170132 GCA_014549065.1 Cardinalis cardinalis | reverse complement strand
GTTACAGCAGTGCAGGGTGGTGGGTGACAGAGCTGTGCCTACAGCTGTCAGCTCCAGCTGCAGGCAGGCCTGGAGACCCTTTGGTTCTGGTTACAAATGCATTTTAGACTTTTCTTTTGGTTACAATGCATTATATACTTTGGTTTTCATTACAATGCATTATATACTTTAGTGTTACAAATGCATTATTTACTTTTCTTTTGGTTACAATGCATTATTTACTTTGGTTTTGGTTACAAATGCATTATATACTTTTCTTTTTGTTACAATGCATTATATACTTTTGTTTTGGTTACAATGCATTATATACTTTTATTTTGGTTACAATGCATTATCTACTTTGGTTTTGGTTACAATGCATTCTATACTTTAGTGCTACAAATGCATTATCTACTTTTGTTTTGGTTACATTGCATTCTATACTTTGCTTAGCATCTTTGCTTAGCATCTTCTATATCTTTATATAGAACCAATCTATACCTTAACTATTGTCTATAGCCTATCATAACTACTATAATTACCATATTCATGTTACTGTTCTCCAATCACTCAAAGTCAGTACATTAGAGTTTAAGCTAGAAGTTGTTTTTCAGTTTTCTTGCARTGGAAAATTCTGAGACCTTTTTTCTACTTGCAACTTTGCTGATTTGTCTGCCTGTGCTCTCTTCCTGCTTGGTAAAAACATCTTCTTGTTTGGGGTGGGTTTATYCTTTGCTCTAAGCCATAAAAMCCCYTCTAACYMACACACCCTTTGCCTCCTTGGTTATGCAGTGAGACTGGCTCAGCAATTCTTTTCTTCTCTATCAAAACTTGCTTCCATCTCTATTCCTTCATCAGACCCCACATTTAAAAATCTCTCTGCTGAGCACACRCACATCTGTGAGACTTTCTGGTCAAACTTTCCTCCTCCCCAACGGGTGATGAATGGCGCCGCTCTCCCCACCCGTCACAGCYGCTCCCGGGCGGCAGCAGCCGAGTCCCGAGTGGAAGATGTGAAATGCGGCCCCGTCCTCGCCGCTGCCCTGCACCCGGTGGGGAACAACCGCTGCATCACCTCCCTCCCGCTGCGCCCACCACCCGGCCAGGCTGCGGGGACGCGCAGGGGAGAGGTTTGATGCAGTTTTGTCTAGGATAAAAACAAGAAAAAAAAACAGGGATAACAACAATTAAGAGCCGGAGAAACTCTGAGATCGACTCCACTCCCAGTGCCNCGCTGCATCACCTCCCTCCCGCTGCGCCCACCACCCGGCCAGGCTGCGGGGACGCGCAGGGGAGAGGTTTGGTGCAGTTTTGTCTAGGATAAAAACAAGAAAAAAAAACAGGGATAACAACAATTAAGAGCCGGAGAAACTCTGAGATCGACTCCACTCCCAGTGCCAGGGTTGAAGCTGCATTTTGGGTTTGGTGGAGGTGGCAGAGATGCAGGGAGGAGCATCCTGGGGGCTGCTGCTCAGCAGGGCAGGATTTAGGAGCCCAATTTGATTTCCAGAGCTGCTGGGACAGCCCTGGGCTGGCACCCTGAGCAGGACCCGCAGCACTTTCAGTGCTCAGYGCTGAGATGTGGAAAGGAGGGAAAGTTTTAGGGCCAGACAGAGCAAAACTCTTGTGTAATCAGTGCTGAATTATGCGGCAGGAGCTGCAGGGGAAATATCCTTGAAGGCTGAATTTCCCACCGTGAGGAGCCACTCCGTGTTTGGAGCACACTAATTATCCCTCGAACGAGGATGAGCTGTAATTGGAAGGGTTCAGCGCTYACACTTTGCAGTGATGCCATTGAGAGGCAACAAATAAATAAATCCCAGAGTAAGAGGGAGGCAGCAGATTCCCCCCGGGAGCAAGGAGGGGAGTGGGACAGCATTGCTCAGGAGGGGAGGGGATCAGACAGATCCGGAGCGAGCCCTGGGACGGCTTTTCCCCAKCCTGAGCTGTGAAGAGATGTCAGGGACCCATCCTGGCGCTCCCCAGAGGGCAGAGCTGGCAAAGCAAAGCCCCAGAGCCGATGCTCTCCCCCCTCCCCAGGGGTTCTTTTCATCTTCGGAGTGTTTGGGAGGATTCAGGATCGATTGCAGGAAGCCTCTSCTGCTCAGCCCCGTTTGGGGTCAGGCCATGGATTGGGGAAGAACAAAAGCCCGAATTTCTCACCCTGAGCTCCACACACACCTCGGAGCTGTTTCTGCATTGACTTCCAGAGCCTTTGAATCCACATTTCCCACGCTGAGACCAGGCTGGAGCTGAGCAATAACAGGATGCCATAAACTCCATCTCTCCCAGTAGTGAAATCCAGTAGCTCAATACATTCTTAATATTCAATTACTATTTATGTAACATGCAGCAAAGGATTATCCCATTAAACCGAAATTAAGTGCTTCGTTCATTAATTAATACAACTTATTTCAAGTGCTGCCAACATTTATCCCTGGAAACGTATTGTTTGAAACCAAAACTCACAAATTAAAGGAAAGGAAGTTRTTTGCTTGCTGCTTTTATGTGTTCTCAGAGATGAGCTATGGAGCCTGTGAAGGATCCATCCAGAACACAGGAGGGGAATCTCCCAGGGAGCAGCAGAGGAGAAATCCTGGYTGGAAATGCTTTGTGTCCCCCTGGGTGAGGAGGTCCAGCCTCTGTTTCCTCCATTTCAGCTGGAACAGAACAGGGGAAACTCTTCTTTTCCCAGCCTGGAGAACGTGCTCCACCAGGCACAGCCAGCTCCAGCTCCTTGGGGACTCCAGGATGTCACCACCCCATGGATGTGTCATCTCCCGTGGGGTCAGACCTGGGCTAAGACCCTCTGTGACTGCTGCCACAGGACACTGGCTGGTTATTCCAGCCCTAAATTCCTGGAGAGCCACATCCTGGTCCCACTCAGCCTCCAGGAATTACCCAATTGACCCATCAAACCTCCAAGCACTGGGAAAGAGCGTGTAATCTAAATTAAGTCGAGAGCCTCTTTCCAAAACAAATTCCTTCCTGAAGAAGCAAGCCCAGAATTCATTACAACAACCCAATTATCCACGAGGCTGAGCTCTGGAGACAAGAGCTCCCCACGAGTGCTTCTCCGTGCTCTGCTCCCGTCACAACATCCCCTCCATGCAAATGGGAGGATGGGGAACAGCTGGAGCTTCCCCAAACCTGGAAATGGGAGGATTGGAACAGCTGGAGATTCCTCAAAACTGGAAATGGGGGGATTGGAACAGCTGGAGATTCCCCAAAACTGGAAATGAGAGGATTGGAACAGCTGGAGATTCCCCAAAGCTGGAAATGAGAGGATTGGAACAGCTGGAGATTCCCCAAAGCTGGAAATGAGAGGATCAAGAACAGCTGGAGATTCCTCAAAGCTGGAAACGAGAGGATTGGAACAGCTGGAACTTCCCTGAAACTGGAAATGGGAGGATTGGAACAGCTGGAACTTCCTCAAAACTGGAAATGAGAGGATTGGAACAGCTGGAACTTCCTCAAAACTGGAAATGGGAGGATCAAGAACAGTTGGAGCTTCCCTGAAACTGGAAATGAGAGGATTGGAACAGCTGGAGCTTCCCCAAAACTGGAAATGGGAGGATTGGAACAGCTGGAACTTCCCTGAAACTGCAAGCAGGAGGGTTGGGCATGCAGGAGGTTCCCCAGCACAGCCCAGAAAACAAATCACAGCAACAGAGGCAGAACTGGAGTTTCTCTGTGACAGAGCCTGCCCCGGGCTGGGTTTCTCTGAGCTCCCTCCAGGGCCCCTCTTTAGGACAGAAAAGCAGAATTTGATCCCCAAATTGCCCCATCTCTCAGGAAGGGGAACTAAACATGAGATACAAGAGCTGCAAATTCATTTCTGAGCCCGTGGGTCTCTCTCTGTTGAAGGAACTCTGCAGGATGAATATTTTTRGAGTCATCTTTCACTCCACCGCAGGTCCCACTCTGACATCCTCCTGCTCCAACCTCCAGCCTCCATCTCTCTTTGGAAGCACCAAGGAACAGTTTTCCCCTCTTTTCCTCTTTTCCTTCCTGACTCACAGCTGCCATTAGCTCTGTTTCCATCCCAGCAGCAGCAGCTTTCCATGGGCTCCTGGGGGAGGTCACAAAATTCCAGATGCATCAAATCACCTCAAAAAAAAAAAAACCAAAAACCAAACCAAAACAAAACCCTGCAGAAAATCTTCCTGACTGTTATTTTCTAGATTGAAGAAAAGGGGGGAAAAAAATAAAAAGAAGAATTTACAGGTAATTTCCTTGTCAAAAGTTCCTGTCTGTAAATACAATCAAGATAAGAGTGACACGGCAAATAGCTCCTTTTCTCTCCTGAATGAATTATTCAATCCGCCACTGATCCCCTCTAACTGCTCCAGGATTGCCTTCTGCTTCCCTGATTTATTTTACTTTATTTAGTTCTGTAGAGAAGCGCCGCCAATAATCGAAAGGAATTCAGGCAATTTCAGGATTCAACAAATCCCTGCCGCAGCCCCGGCGGCTCAGCCCGACCCCGGCTCCTTCCCACTCAACTCTGATCCAGGATTTCTTCTTCCTCAGGAGCAATCCCTGGATAATCCAGATTACCCTTCCCTTGCAATGGAGCTGAATTTTGGGACAGGCTGCAGAGAGCCTACAGGAATAGGAGCGTCCCATAAATCTCCCCATCCCCAAAGGATGGAGCAAACCCCATCCAGCACCCGGCAATGGGATAACGCTGCTGAGCCTTAATTTCTCCTGGTCTTGTCCCTTAATTTCTCCTCCTTGGAGACACCACAGCCCCCATTAGAGAGTGGGAATTCACCTCTCCTCACACCCGCGGGGAATTTTTTTTTTTAGGACAGCCCCAAAATCCCTGCAAGACATCAATAAAGAGCAGCGCTGCAGCCGGCGTGGAGAGCAGGGAAATGATATTACAGCTGCAAAACCGCTGCTCTGCAGCCACACCGAAGCTAATAAAATATGACTGGAGAACAGAACTGTTTCGGAGCCGCCAAATAATATCCAGAGGATGATTCAATTACAGGGGATTAGCGCCAGGCTGGCTGCAGAGCCCAAAGCTCCTCCGCGAGGTTGGGAAGAGAGGGGCAGGTGACGGCTTCATGAACCCCCAGCCTGCAGYGTGGGGGCTCCAAAGAATGGAGAGGAGGAGCAGCAAAGCAGAAAGCAGACAAATAAACCCCTCATTCGGCTCACGAAACAAATCACGGGGATTTTTGTTCTTTTTCCCCGGAGCAGGTTTCAGCCAGGGCAGCGTTTCTTTAGGTTATCGATTAGCAATTAGAGAGGTGTTTTAGCTGCTTCTCTGCTGTGTCCGTTCCTCCCTCCAGAATTTCAATTCCTCAAGAGCTTTTTCCACCCAGCAGTGGGGGCCAGAAAGAAAACAGCACGGCCTGACCCCCTGCCCTCAGGCTTGCCAAAAAGCCTCGGGGAGGAGCGRGGAAGGCGGCACTCAGAAAAAGAGAAATAGGCTGGGAAAAAGAAAGAATCTCGGTTCAATCCAGCAGGAAGCTTCCCCCTGTGGCTTTTGGGAAGGGAGGGATGCTCTCCAGCAGCTCTCTCCCTGAGGAGAGGGGCTGGGATCACAGGCCAGGGTGTGCTGGTGCCTCTGTCGCTGTCACCTGCAGGAGGTGGCCCCACAAAATGCCACCACAGCGTCCAAGRGCTGCCACCAGCACAGCGTGAGGGGAGGCTCTGCGGGAAGAAGCAAAGCTGGATGGGGCTTGGAACACCCTGGGGGATGTCCCTGCCCATGGCAGGATGGGCTTCGAGGTGCCTTCCAACCCAAACCAGCCGAGGATTCAGCGATTCCAGCAGCGGCGCATTCCAGCCCGGAATCGATGGAGGAAAACCGCCGGAATCTCTGAGGAAAGAGAGGCCAGACCCTTTCTTCAACAGCAATTTTCAAACCTTTTTATTTGCTTCCTTGTAAAAAGGGGGAAAATAAAAGGAGAAGAAATAACAAACTGATTTCAGATAATTTGCTGGGGCTCCGGGTGCATTGTAAATGCGTGCTCCAGCCAACCGGCAATTTGATGGATTTCACAGCCCGCTTTTGTGCCGAGCAACATCCTCCACTGAAATTGTGGCTGCCTTCATGTTCTCTTTAGCACACGGCATAATTGCCCCCTGCAATTTGTTGCCTGGAAAGGTTACAGGGAAAGAAAGGAAAAGGAGAGAAGGACAAGTTTGTTGGCGGGGGAACAAGGGAGAAGGGGAGAGGCAAAGCTGGCGCMGTTTGAAACGTGATTTATTCCATGGCAGGAAGGCACAGGGGCTTCCCAGACCCTGGTGAGGATGGAGCTCCCACAGGGCTGGGATCCCAGCAGCCCAGGGCCCATCCCTGCTCCTGTAAGGAAAATTAATCCACAAACATCAGAGTTTTATGGCCAAAAAGGAGACAGAGGAGTCCTTCCACTCTATTCCAATAAAGGGAGAGGCCATGGGGCATTCYCCTGGGGTCTCTCAAATTTTTGGAAGATGCAGCCTCCTTTTTATCCCAATTTCCCTCTCTCTTTCCCCATTTCTGAGGTACYTGAGAGGTTCAGACTTCCCAAAACGCCGGATACCAAAGATTCCCCTCTAATGTGCAACCCTCCCTTTTCATTTTTAATTCTTATGGAATTTAGGGGTTTTTCCCCATTTCTGATGTACTTGAGAGGTACAGACTTCCCAATACACCTGATACCAGAGATTCCCCTCTAATGTACACCCCTCCCTTTTCATTTTTAATTCCTATGGAATTTAGGGGTTTTTCCCCATTTCTGATGTACTTGAGAGGTTCAGACTCCTCAGAACACCTGATCCCAAAGATTCCCCTCTAATGTACAACCCTCCCTTTTAACTTTTAATTCTTATGGAATTTAGGGGTTTTTCTTCCCCATTGTTTCTTTCATCTTTCAATGCCTAATTTCATTTCTCAGCCAACCTAAAGTTTATTTGTAAAAGCAATTACCTTTTCCCATTCATCAATCAGTGGAATCCTTCCCATCGTTTCTTTTATCTCCCCGTGCTGGTTTCATCCACCAGCAGCCCCACAGCTTGTTTGGAAAGACAAATCTGCCGTTTCCTCTCAATCCCGAGGGGGCTGAGATGCCAGGAGGAGAAACGGCCACGGCAAAGGAGGAAGCAGAGGGGAAGGGAAGGAGGAAATCCTGGTGGAAAGGCWGAGCAGGGTGGGGAGGGGGCGGCAGGCAGCAGCAGCAGCCAGTGTTTATTAATTTTCTGCTTGGCTGCTCTCGGTGCCACAGCTCCGAGATCATGGAGCAGCTCCACACTCTATTAAATAATTCAATCTGCGAAGAATCCAAGTGTGTAAGCGAACACTCTTATGCGTCTTAAAATTTAATTGTGGAGCTAAACAAGATGAAGTGCGAGGAAGACATAAAAGATATGAAAATAGATGCTGCAGCTTTTGTTTCTCAGGCTGCTCCAGCCCTGCTCAGGAGCCTCTCCCCATTTTTCACACGCTGCCGCTAAAGAGTCTGAGCCTCCTTCATCTGCTGCCCCCCTCCCCTTTGCTATTTACAGCTGTGTTTGCAAGCAGCAGGCCTGCAAATCACTTAATATCCATTAGAGCAGCTCCATTCACCCCGCTGGCTCCTGCTCTGGCAGCCCTTCCCTTATAAATCCTGGTGTTGCAGGGTTTAGGGAATCAGCTGGGAGCACTTGCTCCGGCTGCCCCTCTGCAGCCCACAGCCTCCCCCTCGCCAGGCTGGAGAGCCCTTCCTGCTCCTGCAGATCCTCTCCTCCCTTTCTGGAGCCTCTCCAGGCTGAGATTCCATAAATCTGCCCTGCTGGAGGGTGAATCTCAGCTTCCTGCAGTCCCTTCCTGCACAGGCTGGGTGGGATGAGAGCATCCCGTGCCCTGTGTCACTGCCCAGAAAAGCTGGGAAACCTCAAACAAGGGATGAGAGGCTGAGATTTATTTGGGAAGAGGGGTGAATTTGTCTCTTGGGACTGGGGGGTGAAGGAGAACCCATCACTTGCAGAGGATCAAAACCTGAGGCCCCAAAGCCCAGCAGAAGCCCTYGGGAGCTCATCCCCAAGCCAGCCTCACATCCAAGGTGCCAACAAACTGAGAGCAGCCCTGCAGGTTCAAAGCCCAGCTGTGAGCATTAGAGATTTGCTCAGAACATCTGCAAGCGCACAGAACACCTGCTCCTGCCCCAGAAATCACACACTGGGCCTGGGGCTGGTCCCACAGCCCCAACAGCTGGTCCAGCTCTGCTCCCACCTGCTGCCAGAGCAGATCCCCTGGGGCTGGATCCCAGGCAATGGCTCAGTTCTCAGCCACTGAGCTGCAAACACCCCAGGAAGGGTGTTTGGGATGGGGGCACAGGGCTGGGGGTCCCCTCTGTGGCACAGCCCTGCTCAGAGCTGCAGCAGCGCCGTGCAAACCATCCCTGCAAAATCCACTCGCACGGAGCTGCTGCATTTCCCTCTCCGTGCTGGGAGATCAATCACAGCCCTGGCTCGTGGCAGGAGCAGCCAGCTCAGCCCCTCCTGCACCCAGATTTGTGGGATTTCAGCTTTGTTGTTGCACCCAGGCTTGCAGGTGTGTTCATGTAATTTCTTCTTGCAAAGGGCGACAAGTGAGACCTCAGGCTGCTTTGTCTTCATTTGCTCYGCTGCTGAGATTTTTGGGTTGTTCCAGGGCCTGGTGGGATGGGAACTGCCACAAAACCCTGCAAAGCTCCACAGCTTGAACCTCATCAGCTCCCCAAAAGACAGGGGCGGGTTGCTGGGTGGGGGATGAGACAGCAAATCAATATCAATAATCAATAAAATACACCAGCTCTGTTGAAGAACCCAGCAGGAYAAGGCACACTGGGACAGGGGACCAACAGCACCAGCTCCACATGGATGGTGGTTTCCTCACTCCAAAAATACTGAGGGGGTCTCACCCAGCCCCCCCCACTCCTCCCTGCCATCCCCCTGTGTCCGATCTGCCCCAGCACTGACAGTGATTGACGGGGGGCAGAGCAACAGGTGAATTAAACAGGCACAGCCGCCAGGAGTGGTGCTAAATGTCAGAAAAGATCAACCCTGGCGCTCACAGCGTGGCTCTGCTCCCGCCCAGAGAGGTGATGGAGTGGAAAAGCAGCCTGCAGAGAGGGGAGGGCAGCTCTGGAGGGTGCTGAGCGCGGCTCTGAGCCGCGCCGGGAGCCGCAGGGTGGGAGCCTTCAGCTTGGATCCATCAGCCTCAGGGCCTGAGGCAGCCCAGGGAGCAGGGGTCATGTCCTCCCCCCGGACAGGAGGGGCCTGCTTGGGCAGGCGCTGTGTGTGCTCCCTTCATTGCCATGTGAGCACCAGGCTGGAAGCAGCTCAGGACAGCAATGCAGGAGTGAGACCCAATACTAACCCTGATCCAAACCCGAATCCTAAACCTAATCCTAACCCTGATCCAAACCCTAATCCTAAACCTAATCCTAACCCTAACCCTAATTCTAACCATAATCCTAACCCTAATTCTAACCCGAACACTAAGCCTAACCCTAATTCTAACCCTAGCCCTAACCCTAATTCTAACCCTAACTCTAACCCTAATCCTAACCCTAATCCAAACCCTAATTCTAACCCTAATCCAAACCCTAATTCTAACCATAATCCTAACCCTAACCCTAACCCTAATCCTAACTCTAATCCTAACCCTAATTCTAACCCTAATTCTCACCATAATCCTAACCCTAACCCTAACCCTAATCCTAACTCTAATCCTAACCCTAATTCTAACCCTAATTCTCACCCTAATCCTAACCCTAATTCTAACCCTAACCCTAACCGTAACCCTAATTCTGACCCTAATTCTAACTCTAATCCTAACCCTAATCCTAACCCTAACTCTAACCCTAATCCTAACTCTAATCCTAACTCTAACCCTAATTCTAACTCTAATCCTAACTCTAATCCTAACTCTAATCCTAACCCTAATCCTAACCCACTGGCTGTTGCAGACGCAGCCCAGGACATCCCAGTCCAAGCAGCCTCCCAGCACCTGCCTGCCTTGCACAGTTCCAGGTAAAAGCTTCCTGCTCTCCACGAGGGACGCGCCTCTTCCCATCTCCCTCGCCTTCCCCACATGGCACAATCCTCCAGAGAAGATATTATCTGTATTCCAAGGACACCAGCCCTAAAATAATGTTATTTTTCAGTAGTGCCACTTTAAATCTCGAGYGGTTGAAAAACCAATTTGCACTCAGAAACATCCAATTTGTTCGCAGGTGTTTTCCTCTTAAGTGGCACCAGCTAATCGGGGCTGGCAGGGGAGCCCCAGCCAGGTGCCACGTTCTGGGGCAGGGTGGGRCATTCCAGGAGAGTCCTGGGGCTGGAGCACAGGGAAATTCATTTGTCACATGGAATGAGTGGGGGCAGAGAGGGGCTGAGCTGAGCATCCTCCAGCACGTGGTGGTGTGGAGGGGAGACCCTGGTTCCATGGATATGGTGAGGACAGAGGGGATGTGGGGACAGAGAAGGGCCCAGGGAATGGAGTGGCATGAGTGGCAAGTTTGGCTCTTTGCCCACCTGAGAGCCAGGAGGTGAAAAGGAGGGGAAAGGGGCCAAGAATCCTGTCCTGCTGCAGGAAAGCTGCTGCCAGCCRCTGCCGTGGCATGGAGCTGCCGAGGCTTGCTGTGCCCACAACATTTCCTCTTCCCAGCAAGGAGAGAGAGTGACTAACCCCAAACCYGAGCCATACATCACCTTAATCGATGTCCCTGAGGCGCGGCGCCCCCGTCCCTCACCCTGCAGCCGGTGCCTGGAGGTGTGAGGCTATTGATCCCCGGATGCCCGAGTGATTGGAGTCCACAATCCACTGCCTGCCAAGCCCAGCCGAGCCCAAACCTCTCAAATCATGTTGACACCTTTAGGAGGTGCCGGGCGCTTCATCCTCGCCGGTCCGATATGTAATTATGTCCTTGTCACCGTGATGTAGGGGCTTGGCAGGGCAATAAAACCCCGGGGGCCGCGCGCCGCCGGCCAGAGCGGCTGCTGCCAGTCCTGGGCTGGAGTTGGGCTGCAGGAAATAGAGCTCAATAAAGGCGTGTGTGCATCATCACAGCTGAAATGTTGTCGGGAAAACAGGTGGGGGAGATGTCAGGGGCTGCTGTCACCGCGGGGTTGGAGCCTTATTCACTCCCTCACCTGCCTGCTGGGGAGGGAGGGAGCAGGTGAGGGCTGGGAATGCAGGATCTAACCCTGCTCCTTTCGTTTCTCTGCTTCAGACAGCACCTGGCCCTCCAGAGATAACCCAACCCTCCCTCTGCTTGTGGCATCCTGGAAGCTGCTGGCAAACCAAACCGGTGCTTCTCTCTCTCCCCTGGGGGCTCCGGGGCAGCCCAGGCACGGGTGGGCACAGCACGGTGCCTCTCCTGCTGCCACAGCCTGCCAGGCTGGAAGGACATCAGTGGCTTTTAGCATGGCACAGCCAGACCCTCAGCAGCCTCACGCTGGGCTGCAGCAGCAGCAGCAGCCGTGGCAAATCCCCTCTGTGATTCCCAAATCCCTTCCAAGCCCTCGCAGGCTGCTCGGGAAGTTGCCACCAGTCCTGCTGGGAGGCAGCAGAGCTGCTCCCCTGGCTGATTGTTCCCCCAAAGAGCACAAACAGTTCCCAGCAGCTCGATTCCTCCCCTCGGGGCTCGGCAAGCATAATTTTTCTTCACTAATACATCTTTTGCTTGATGAGCTGTCGATGGCAGGAGGATTTAATCTCCCATAGCCTCGCTCTCTCCCAGATCCACTAAGGTGAAGGCACTTCATTACAGAAGCACTCAGCTGTCCGTTCCCATCGATCACACCTTGGCATGGGTGACCTTGGATCGATGRGCTGCCGATTATTTAGTGCCTGTTTGCCCACACCAAATGCCAGCAGGGCCAGCACCAGCACCTGCACCAGCTCCAGACAGGAGCCTGGCACGCTCAGGAGCTCACAGGCAGGAGCAGGGACACACAACCAACTCAGGCACCAGGATTTGCCATCTGGGGACAATTTGTCCCTTTTTTCAAGTGGATTCAGGCCTTGGGTTTGATGTTTCCCGTGTCCTGCTCCCAGAGCCCACCCTGGGCAGCGTTGCTGTGCTGCAGGGCAGTCCTGCTCCCTGAGCAATCCCCCGTCACTGCGCTGCCTTCAGGAACCCAAGATTCCCATCAGGAAAAGGGCAGGGAGAGCCAGGACGGCCAGTGATGAGAGGGGCCAGCCCAGGGGGTGACAGAGTCCCTCACTTCCCYCCCAGACCCAAACCTCCCCCTGCGACTCTCTGGCGATCCATCCGCCTCCGCCGCGTCCCCTCCAACCAGTCCCTGCCTTACTTTTTTAATCGAATCCTTTGCTTCCCTTCCCTTCAGGAGCCAGAGCCATTTTTCTGTCGCCCCCTGACTGATCAGGCCCTGGCCAGGCTCTGTCCTGGTGCTTCATTTCCCATCCCCACCCAGCGGGGCCCTGGGCCGAGCCCCTCGCTGGGCACCACAGACACATCCATAAATGCACACAATTCAGGACAGAAGGCAGGGGGAAACTTGATCCTGCTTTTCATTTGCYGCCCCCCAGCTGCACACCCCGCATCAAAGGGAGGGAGAGAAGCTGGTGTCAAGCCTGGAACACGGGGGCAGAGGAGGAGGAGGACACGGAGGTGAGCCTGCACTGCTGCTGGGAGAAAGAGACTCCATCCTCGTGCTGTGCAAAAAAACGCAGGAGGAAACTCTCCAGGGCTGCTCGTTGCCCGTGCTAATGAGTTGTTTTCCACTGTAAGGAACCAGGAGAACAAGCCCAGACTCTGCTAAACAAGGATTGTGGCTACGCCAGGTCAGAGATCAGSCACCTCCCGAAGAGAGCGCTGACAAGGTGGTAAAAACACGGAATTAAAGCTCTTTTCCCTCCTCCCTGCTCATTGCTGGGCAAATTGAACGGCTCCGTGTGCACAGGCGGCTGCAAAAGGCTCGGTGGTGCCTTGTGKGGCACCTTGTGTGGCACAGACACCCCTGGGATCGCCCAGGTGGGCAGGGGAGCTGTGACTGTGTTCATAGGGGTCCTTGGATGAGAGGGAAGAGACGAGGATCTCAGAAGGCTTGATTTATTATTTTATGATGTATATTATATTAAACTATATTGAAAGAATAAAAGAAAGGATTTCATCAGAAGGCTGGCTAAGAATAGGAAAAGAAAAAATTAATAACAAAGACTTGTGTCTGGGACAGAAAGTTCAAGCCAGCTCACTGTGATTGGCCATTCATTAGAAACATCCACACGAGCCAGCTGGGCTGTGATTAGCCACTAATGAGAAACATCCACACGAGCCAGCTGGGCTGTGATTGGCCATTAATGAGAAACATCCACACGAGCCAGCTGGGCTGTGATTGACCATTCATTAGAAACAACCACACGAGCCAGCTGGGCTGTGATTGGCCATTCATTAGAAACATCCACACGAGCCAGCTGGGCTGTGATTGGCCATTAATGAGAAACATCCACACGAGCCAGCTGGGCTGTGATTGATCATTCATTAAAAACAACCACATGAGACCAATCCCAGCTGCACCTGTTGCATCCCACAGCAGCAGATAACCATTGGTTACATTTTGTTCCTGAGGCCTCTCAGCTTCTCAGGAGGGAAAACCCTAAGGAAAGGRTTTTTCACAAAACCTGTCTGTGACGGGAATTGGCTTTGGGAGGGCGAGTTGTGCCTGTGCTCCACAGATACACCCAGGACAGGAACCTGCCTGCCTGCGCACTGCAAAACCCGCGCACAGGCGAAGAGAGGCTGCACCGGTCCATCCTCGGTGTCAATGAGCCTCACCCCCGCTCCCAGCAGAAGCCAGGGACAGCTGGCTCAGCCCATCCTGCCCTTCCCCTGCTCCTGGAGATCCCTGCTGGCCCGGAGCTGCCTTATCTGCGCTGGCACACAGCGCAGGGCTGCCCTGCCATCAGCCTCCGGCGGATTACAGGGCTTTATCAGTTTATTAGGGGACAAAAGGCGCCCGGCAGAAGGGTTCTGAGACAGTGCAAGCGGCTGATAAGAGCCGGCCCGGCCCCTCAGACACCTCAGCCGCGTCTGGCACATGGTGGGCAGCGGGGCCCCGGTGCAGAACGGGAGCTCTGGGMACGGGGCCGCTCGGGCAGGTCCAGCTGCCCTGCCCGGGTGAGCGGGGATGTGGGAGAGGCTCCCCGGGAGCGCCTCCTGCCCGAGCCCGGGGTGCCGCTCTGGGGCACAAACACCTCAGGGTCCCCCGGGGGGTGTCAGCGGCAGAAAAAGAGCAAAAACCTCTCTGGATGAAGCACTAAAGCAACATCTGTGGGAGCTCCGGTGGAAAATCCCCAGGAGGTTTTCATTTTCCTTCTAAAGTTTCACTCGACTCCATCACTTCTCCTCCTCCTCCTCCTTTCCTTTTTATTTTTCTTTTTTATTTTCCTTTTTTTTTTTTTTTTTTTTTTTTCTCCTCCTATTCCTTTTAATTAACAGTGTAATGGAACTCAATTCATTCGCAATCTATTCTGGCAAGAAACAACCCTCCCCGGACTCCAAACGACCTGACTAATAGGGTTAGAGGCTGTAAAAAAAAAGTGCAAGGCGAAATTTTTAGCTTCCTCATCCTAATTATCTCCTCTGAGCCCCGCGACAGCGCCGTGACACAGCGGCACCGAGGCTGCCAGGGGGACACGCTCTGCCTGGCCACGCTCCCTGCATTTCAAAGCTTCAATAAAAAAGCCGATTTTCCCCTCAGCCTCCCATAACACGCAGCCCGGGGCGAGCAGTGGGAACTGGGGAGGGATGGGGAGCAAGGGGCCGGCGAACCGGGCGAGCTGGTGCTTGAGGGTGAGAGGGGAGCGTGGATAAATAGGCTGCCAGGTAATGCTATTTAGAGACGGACAGACACAGCAGGTAAATAATGATAATGATCTTCTAACGAGCTCGCGTCTGCACGGCACCTYGCCTCCGACTGAATCCCGAAATGCTTTACAAAAAATCAAATGGTCCCAGCACGGTCCTGCGGCCCTGCCCTGGTTTGTTGCCAGCGCYGAAGGGGGATGCTCGGCTGTGCCCAGAACACGCTCGGGACAATCCCACATCGCGCTCCAGGACCTGTTTGGAAAAGCCCTTCCTGGTGGCATCTTCGGATTTTTCCCAGCCAGGTACCTCCCAGCTCTGGGAACATCGTTTAGGAGCTCTTAAACTGATTCTTTTGGGATGTGGCCTAAAAATGAAAGTTTTGACCCAACCCTCGGTTTCCTCGCGGGCTCGGAGCAGAAGCTTTCAACAAACCTGGTTTGGGGCAACCTCCAAATCCTGGCCCACCTCCAGGTTAATCACCACAGTAACCCGGAGCTGTTGGGAGCTCTCTGCGGGCTGGAATGGGTGTGATTCCCCAGGCTGTGCGCGAATCTCACCTCCAAACCCTTTGGAGTAAAATAGGAGTATCCAGGGCTCAGTTCCAGTCCAGCCCTGCTCTAATTTCCAGCTCTATTTGTTCTATTGAGTGATTATCAAGTTAAAAATGCAAGGACTATGGATTTCTCTCCAGCTTAAACATCTGAAAACAAATGTGCTAATGAGCAATCTGACCACTATAAAAATGATTACTGACAGCGCTTCGAGGACCCGACTTTGCTGCCTTCAGAAGCACCGAGAGCAGCAGAACGCGCCCGGCAGTCCCAGGGCCATCCATCCAGCCCTGGCCAGCGGGAATCCCCACGTGAATGCTTTGGGGAGAGTAAAACAGTCGGGGAGGAAGAAAGGAAAGCCAGGAACAAATCGTCTCTTGCCAAAGCTGCTCCAAGCCTCCTGCAAGTGATTCGTGCTTAAGAGGCCGCAGGATGCGATTTGCAGATGCTCTGAATCTCTTCCACCGGCGCAGCTCAGCAGAGAGCAGCGCTCCGGRTGGGAAGGAAGCTTTTCCTAGCGGATATTTCCAGGCCCAGCCTCACCGAGGGCTTTTTCCTGCAGGACATTTCCTCCTACAGCCACCGAAGGGAGAGAGGGAAGGAGGGAGAGAGAGAAATTACCGGGCTTCAGCTGCGAGGTATTGAACAAAGCCGTGCCCTTCCTCCGGGCCTGGTGACTGATGGTGCAGTCGGAGCTGCCCATCTGTTAGGATGTAATCCTCACTGAAGGAACAAAGAGGGGCATTAAAATCCAAASCCTGCTCCATTTAAACACAGATTGGAGATTTATGGGCGTTTCACCGGCCCCTTGTTCCGCTGGTGATTGCCCATTCCGGGCGCTCTTTGTTTTCACAAACAGCCGCCCATTCTCTCCGCGCCACCGCTTTGGAGGCAGGAAAAGGGACAGGTGCCAAAGACAAAGTTATTTAAAGTGTCGTTCTAGCATCCCCTGGAACGGACAGGAGGGACGGAGCCAGCCTGAGGCCACGATGCCAGCGCAGATGGGATCCTCTCCCATGCCCTGGCACGGCTGCTCCTGTGCTGGCACGAGCGGGGCTGGCTCCGAGCATGGGGAAGGGCTGCCATGGGGGATCCCATCCCACACCATCCCATGCCATCCCATCCCATGCCATCCCATCCCATCCCATCCCATCCCATCCCATCCCATCCCATCCCAT
>JACDOX010000430.1:87600-132854 GCA_014549065.1 Cardinalis cardinalis | reverse complement strand
AAAAAAACCCCAACCATATCTCAATTGCAAAGTTCCTGCCTGAGCGTTTCATTTCCATTTTGCACCACAATAGGAAGAGAGCAAACAATGGCTGAGAGGAAGCAGCCTGATTGTGGGGAGGCAAAGTGCCACCAGGCTCATTTTTCATCCAATATGGGTGAAGTAGATTTAAAAAAAAATACATATAAATATGTATATATATATATAATATATATATATTCAAATCTGAGCACCGATTGGTTTGACCACAACCTCCCAAAAAACTCTCTTCCTTATTAAACCAGGGCAATTGTAAATTATATCCATTATTAATTATATATAAATATTATTTTTATAGATATGTGTATGCATGTGTATATAAAATATGTAAATATAAATACAGAAAATATGTAAATATTTTCTCACTTCATTATCTCCCCCCCCAAAAAACACCAGCCCTTCAGGACAGCTCACTGCAGCTCCTTCCCAGCCCTGCTGCCCTCACCCACAGCCTCAGACCTGCTCAGGCTTCTTCTCTCCCACCTTCCTCCCCAGACTGGGAGGTTTGGGAGGGAAAGGGACATTCCCGGGCCACCATTCCCGGTGCCACCAAAGTGCCACCYCTGTCAAGCTGGAGCCGAGGACGAGCTCATCCCACCCAAAGAGGAGGAGGAGAAGGAAGAAAATTCCGCCAGCATCACTTCCAGGAGGGCTGGGAGGGCCTCCCTTGGCAGCGGGGCACCTGCTCAGGGTGACAGCTCCGGGTGACAGCGATGGAGGGGAGCCACCACCGCGGCTTCCAGCGTTCCCATGGCGACGGGCGCTGGGTACCGCCGGTGAAACACTCCATTCGCTTATTGATTGAGCCGCCGTCAAATTCAATCACAAGTGAAAATGGATTTTTTAATGCGACTATTAGCTGCTTTTGAAAGGCAAATTGAGTTCAGTTATACCGAGTCAGCCATCAAAAAACAATTTGCCGTCAGCCAGACGGGCCGGAGAGGAGCGCGGCCGGGAGCAGCGGCTGCGCGCCCGCGGATCAGAGATCCGACACAGGAGCCGTGCGGAAATCCGGCTTTTCCTCCCCAAAAATGCCCTGGATGGGGAWGGTGAGGCAGGTGAGGGGCTGGCATGGACACGGCTGCTTGTGGGATCCATGGCTGGAAAGGAGCAGGGGGTTCAAGGAGAAATTTTGATGGGGTTCATGCCAAAAACACAAGCAGGGCTTATGGGCAAGCACAATGGGTGCTGTCCCCAAATTCTGGGGGGGCACAAGGGGAGCCAAGGGAGAAGGACACACGAGCCACGGTGCTGTGGTGAGGCCCAGGCAGTGTCCCCCCCTCCCTGTGCCACCCCACAGCCACCACAAGCCAACCAAGCTCATTTCCTTCCCACCGCTGGAAAATAAGATTTTTCCCTCGCTGATTAGGGACGCAGATTCTCATTACTGTGTTAAGTGAGGATCAATATCGCAGCCAAGTCTGAAATCAGCCCTGTCTGGTGAGGTGCTGAGCACACCAGTTTCCCCAGTTTGGGGTTGAGCAGCATCTTTGGGGAGCATTCACAGCATTGCCCCGGGATGGGGATGATGGGGATGGAGGAAGGAGGTGGGACAGGACAGAGCAGTTTCTAACTTTATCTGAATTTGAAGTTCAGATAAAACTCTGCCAGATGTGGGAGGACTTGCCTGTACACACRTATTTATAAATAAAACCCTCAATATATTAAAAAATCCATATAAAAATAAATACATTTTCCCCCCACAGAGCTCGGGGATTATAATAGACCCCATTAATTAAAAACCCATCGTTTTCACCCCCCCCCCGAGAACCCTCCAATGAATAATTAAAAATCCAGCTTCACTTTGGGGTGCCAGCTTTCCCAATCCTCCTCTCAATCCCATGAATAAACTCMCAGGCCCTATTAAGCACTTGCAGGAGCAGTCCAGGAATTTCTATAGCAGCATAATCCAAAGATCTGCTTTCAAAGAGCCTCTGCTTCCCGCAAAGCTCCAGCCTCGGCTAATGAGAGCTTAACCACATGTTTGTGGTGGATGAAATAGTATCATTTTGCAATTATTATCATTCAAACATTATTTATTTAACCCGCAGCCACATTATATTGACTGCAGAATTGCTGTCATTTTTACTTTTGATGGCTCTCTCACTGAGCTGAGTGTGAGGAATTGTGTTCCGTGTTCCCAGTGTGGGGGAGGCTTCCCCTGCTCCCTCAGCCTCTCTCCAGACAGGTCCAGCTCTCTGCCCCAGAGCTGGTGGYGTTTGGTACCAGAATCCCCAAAAAATGGGCATTTCCCCATCTTTTCCTTTGCTTCACCTTCCCTCACTGGTCATATTTGGGGAATTAATCCGTTCTGACCACCAACACAAAGCCCTGCGCACCAAAGTGCTCCAGGTAAGGACAGAAGGTGCATTTGGTGTCACCTTGTACCCCCTCAGCAGCTCTGGAAGTTCCTTTGTAAGAGCTGGAGAGGGAAGGCAGCAGCTGAGGAGCTCTGTGCATCCCACAGAGTCCAAATGTGGGGATAACAGACAGCCTTGGGCTCAAAACCCTTCTCCAAGGAAGCTGCAGGATGAGCCCCAGCCAGCATCCCTGGGGTCTACAGCAAAATAAACACCAAGGGGTGCCCGACTAAAGATCTGAATGTCAGCAGGGTAAAAAAAAAAAAAGTCTGGCCTCCCTCTCCCTCCTGGCCCTGGTTCTTCTCTCGCACGTCACTCTCCCGAAGCCTTGCAAGATGTATTCACACAACAGGAAATCCAACATTCCCCTTCGCCTTCTTCTTGCTTCCTCTCCTTTAATTTTCCCCAAATGTAAATGAGGAAGTCATCTCTCCTCCGGTGATGAAACATCTGCCTGGAGAAGCTTGCAGTGCAATGCAACATATTTTGATCACTGCTCCATCTAATTACAGAGAAGAGAAGAGAAAAATCACAAAGCGGGGTTTGGGACTTTTTTTTTTCCCCCAAAACACAAGGCATCTGAAAAATAATAGAAAAACAGCAGCATTGACAATGAGAGCAGAGGCAGCTTCCCCATCAGCCTTGAAAAACAGCACTGGAATACAGAGCCTGCTTGGAAGGAGAGGGATCTCAGGGCGAGATAGGGAAAGATTAATTGCAGGTGCCAAGGACACGTGGGGATGGAATTGGAATCTCAGAATCCTCAAAGCCAGAGGCTGCTCCAGCCAGGCCACAGGGATCTGGCTGCGCATCCATCCCTTGGGGCTCACCAGCTGCCTCACACCTACTCCAGAGCACAGGGAAGGAGGGACACGGGGGAAGAGCCTCAAAGAGCAACCGATGCTCATCGGGACCCACCACACACTTGATGTTCAGGAGCCAAGATGCAGAGGGAGAAAGGCTGAAGCTCAAAACTGGGATGCAGTGGCTCAGCCAAGACAGGGACAGCGATTCTTCTCCAGGAGCAAGCCCAGGTTCTTCCAGGGGAGCTGTGGAGACACTCAGACACAGCTTCAACCTGGCAGCAGCAGGGGCAGAGCCCTCGCCTTGGCCTCGGCTCCTGAAGCGACAACGGGAGAGGTCTCAAAGGCACAGCAGGCAGCGCCACCCACACCCCCGGCGTTCCAGAGGGGCTGATTGCTTCCCTTGTTTGTCTCAGAAAAAAATCCACCGTGAAGCGCTGGTGGGGCCCAGCCTCCAGCCGCTGGAGGATGTTGYTCACCGCGGGAAACGGAGCGTTCAGGAGCTCCAAATAAAACCCTAATCAGAATCGTTGCTGTTTCCCTGTCTTTGCTCTTCAAGCTCCAAGGGAGACCATGGCTAAGCAGCAGCAAGCAGCACCTCTAACGAGACCTTGCATGGCAAGGAACCAAGCCCAGCTCCAGGGGAGCCTGTTCAGCAGCCTCACTGGAGGAACGCTGACAGGTTGTTTATAGCAGCTTACAGAAAGGCAGTGCAAAACAAACAGGAGGCTACCTGCCTTCCACCCCTCTCMAACCTGGGTTTCCAAGGGAAAACTTGATTTCCTTGCTGAAGGTTTCAAGTTTCCAGGAGAGGAAAACAAAACGTTGCCTGTGATGAATGGGGGGTTGGCAGCTGGCGGGGACAGGTACGGCGCTTCAAGCCGTGGGAAACCGGCCCAAAACGTTCAGGAAACAAAAAAAGCTGATGGGAAGGATGCCCACAGGCAGGCAGGGGGGTCCCAAGCCCCCGTTTTTCTTCACAGAGATTTGTCAGCRGCGTTCTGCTGGCAAACAGGCCCCCGTCCATCCTGCCTGCCAGCTCTGCTCCAAAACAGCTCCAAGGATCGTCCTCGCCCTTTGTTATCCTGCCTGAGCACAGAGACACACAAGTGAGCAGCAGGTGCCTGTCTGGAGCCAACAGAGCACAGTGGTTTAATCCAAGTCCATCTGCACGTGGAGAACACGGGGGAAGAGCTGGAGCCTACAGAACTCACCACTACCACCAGGAAAACAAATGGATGCACTTCAAAATCATGCCTGCCACAGACACCCCGAGCTGCTCCTGAAAGGTCACATCTCTCCTCACTGTGGGTTTAATCCAAGTCTTGGCTGTCAGAGAGCGAGAGAAAAACACAGGCCTGGGGCTCTCCAAGATGGAATTAATCCTCAGAATTCTCCCCTGCGGGCGCGGGCACGTGTGCTTGGAGCGAGGGCTGTTGTCACCTTGGCGGAGCGCCGTGCGCTCCCTCCGCGGGTACAGCCGGTGCTGACAAGGTCAGCAGCAAGAGGAGGGCTCACCCTGGGCTAAGGGGAGGCAGAGAGCTGGGAGATTAGTCACCATGCAGAGATCCACGTTTCCTGGGAAATAAACCAGCTGACAAGGGGTGGAGGACAGCAGGGACCCAGGACGGTGCGGGGCTCTGCGCTGGAATTCAGTCCTTGGCTCTGCCCCAAATCCACCCAGCCTCTGCCTCCCTCTCTGCGTGTCCTGATTCACTCCAGCTCCTCTGGGGCACCCGAAGCTCTCTGGGCTTTGCCAAGGGCGAGTTCTTGCAAGCACAACCAAAATCCCCCCAGGGTCAGAGGGGGAAGAGGCGGCCCTAGCCCCAGCCAGGACAGGCAGAGAGGGGCTTCTCCCCAGCTATTTCTGCTGTCTCCCGGGACGCAGGAGCGCTCCCAAACGGATCTGCCCGTCTATTTGGAGCGCCAATGTTTGCCTAAGCAAATAGCTCGGAAAGCTCCACAAATAGCAGGGGGGCTGGTTAATTGGGAAGAAGGCAGAGAACCACAGAGCAAAACACACGCAGGCAGCACCAAAGGCAGGGAAGAGCGCGGCTGAGGGGATGTGGCCGCCCCAGGGGCGCGCTTGCCCTCCATCCATTGTTGTCCCGGTCCCAGCACCGCTGTCAACAACACTTTCTGCATATGCAAATAGGACCATACTCCCGCAATTACACGGCAATCAGAGGCAAATTACATTCTTGCTGTTTACTTTCGGTGTCCTTAATTAATCCGGTTATTAGACGATTAATGAAGCTTGTTTGGTGAAAAACTCATAGCATTTACAGCGTGAGCTCACGCGTGCAGCCGGCTGGCATCTCCAGCACGTGGGGCTGGGGGCAGCGCCTGTCCCCAAGGCCAGCAGAGCAGGGTGACAATGACACCGGCTCGGGGGGGTGCTCAGGGTTGGCTTTTCCAGCCGTGCCTCCTCTCAGTCCTCTCCAGGAGCTCCGTCCTGCAGCTCCAGCCAGGCAGCGCTACCCAGCTCCGTGTCTGGAGACACAGCCCACGCCACCCTGCTCCTCTCCAAAGGCAGCAGGGCCCACACCCGCAGCTCCCACSGCTCTGGAAGCTGCTGGAGAAGGTTCCCAGATCCGTGCGGCTGCTGGACCCCCTCATCCCTGTCCTCAGCCGGCTCCCAGGGCGCCCTGCCCTCCCCAAAGGTCACCGCAGCCCGTGTTTGGTTAAGCTGCCGATAATGAAGTGGCATGTTCATCTAATGATCAAATTGCTGCACCACGAGCATGAAAGGCTGAGGAGAACTAATTAAGAAGCTCATTTGCATACTCCAGCGTTTCCGGTGCACGTATGGGGTTCCCATAGCAACCGGTACAAAAGCCGGTGATGGTGCGTGGATTTTAGGGGGGTTTAAAGTGCTGTTCCTTCCCTTTGTCATCCCCTGCAGACCACAAAGGCTCTGCGGTGAAGGTGCGGTGACAGCGGGCTGGGGAGGGACATTTCTGCACRCCAAGGACGGGGGACAAACGAGCTGCGAGCGTGGCAGGGCGCTGAGCCCTCTCCCAGTGCCACCAGCTCAGGCATGCGAGAGGGGAGCAGGGATTTGGGGCTTGAGCAGAAATCCGCGGCCTGGGACTGCTCTATCCAAAACTTTCCTGAGTCACTTTGGCCTCAGCTGGGTGGGGAGGCGGCGGCAGCTCCCGAGGGGAGTTTTGCGGGGGACTGCAGCAAATCCCGCAGCGTCCCAGAGCCCTGAGGGGGAATTGGCTGCAGCGAGCCCGGGGTGACGCCTGCAGCACCCGGGGCGTGGGGACGCTGCAGGAGGGGACCCCARATGCTGCACCCCGGTGTGGGGAGGAGGAATCCAGGACTGGCCAGGTGAGGGTGGCAGCTCGAGCCCCAGCAGGTTCCCCGCAGTGCGGCGCAGTCCAGCCCCGGCTCCTTCCATCATGTCACTTTTCCTAAGCACCGAGATTTCTTTTCTGCTTTGTATTTCTGGCAAGAAACCTTTGCATTTAGATAAGGAATAAAGCCTGGAATCAGATCTGAACTCTGCAGCAGAGATCAACATTTTAATGAATTAAATATATTCCAAACTAAATGTAACCTCTTAGCGCTCGCATTTTCGAGTGAGACTAACTTAAAGAAAAAGCCAACAATCCAACTCATTCCAGCTCTCCCCGGCTGTGAACTGGCCACAGGCCAATCAATTATCTCGAATTTATTCGTTATTCAACTTCCCTCCGACAGCCAATTTCCAGGCTGTGAATTGCAGGTGAGCGGCTCCTGCGGCCGCGGCTGCGCTCTCCTGCCAGCCCAGCTCGCAGGCACTGGTTCCACTGGTTCCACTGGTTCCACTGGTTCCACTGGGCTGCCCAGGAGCATCGCCTGGCCCGGAGCCACCAGCCAGGCAGGACGCTGGGGCTGGCACATTCGGCGTCACACAGCCCCGGAGGGATGGAGGGACAGCGGCTGTTTGACATCCAGAGATGCAAACAGAGCCCGAGCATCCCCCGAGGGCTGCGCAGCGCTGTCAGGCCTGGGAAGAGATATTTAATTCCTGGCTGTTAATTCCTGGCTGCGCAGGGAGGGCAGAGCTGCTCCAGCAGATGCTGCGGCCGGACGGAGCCCTGAGTGCTCCAGATGTTTGCTGGGCTGGGAAGGGCGATCCTGGGAGTGGGGAGGGCAGGGATGAGACCTCGGATGTGCCGTGTCGGGCTCAGCCAACAGAGCTGAGCGTTTGGGGGGCAGGCGAGGGATGCCAAGGAGCAGCAGCCAGGCAGCAGAGGAAGCCCAGCTGGTCCTTCCTGCAGCCCCACCACGCTCAGGGCTTGAGGAGCCCCAGAGTTCTCAGCCCTGCGCTTCAAACACCTCGCCCGACTCAAACCAGGAGCTTCTCCTCTGTCCCCAGCCTACCCAGCATCCTGGAACGAGCTCCAAACCCATCAAGCTGGAGCCCCAGAGCTCTCAGTTCTCCACTTCAAACACCTCACCTCACTATTTCCCACTCAAACCAGGAGCTTCTCCTCTGTCCCCAGCCTACCCAGCATCCTGGAACGAGCTCCAAACCCATCAAGCTGGAAGAAGTCCCCTTGCCCGTCCAAAGCTTTCTCCTCCCCTAACATTGTTTTTGTTTCCCCCTTCCCCCCTCCCCCGTTTTTTTATTCTCAATAAAAACATAATTACAGGCTTTTAAAAAAAGCAAATTATAGTGACATACTTTAATTATCTCCAAGCAATGGAGGACTAAATTACACAGTCAGGGAATCGGAGGTTACCTAAAAATAAAAGCAAGAAGCTTCATTAAATGCTAATTGCAGCTTTCACCACTGAAGTGAGATTTCAACACAGACCACCATTGACTCACTGGGCCCTACAAGAGAACATTGGGGCTGGGGAGAAACCCTCAGATACACAACTCGTGCCTCCATCCATCCGTGGCTCCAGCCACAGGGATTGCTCCAAAGGGAGCTCCAAAGGCTCCACTGCTGCTGGGCCTTCCCCAGGGTGCTGCCACCTCCCTCCAGGGCACCCAGTGTCCCCTCAGAGCACTGCCCACCTCCCCAGCAGCACTGAGGGGCTCATCACGGCTCCTCCAACGCTCTGGAGCAGGGAAACCCGCTCCAGTTTGTTCCCAGAGCTGCTCCTGCGCCGTGGATGGAACCACAGCAGCCACCTCTGCTCTGACCCCAGGTCCCACCTTGCTCTGAGCACCACTCTGCTGTCCTGGGGTGAAAATGGGTGAAAATGGGTGAAAATGGGTRAAAATGGGTGAAAATGGGTCCTTGGGGCTCTCCTGTGGGAGAGGAGCTGAATGGAGCCCTGCCCTCCTGTCTTGTCCAAGCCAAGCCCTGCTCCAGCCCTGCTCTTCCCATCCCCTTCCTCCAGATCTCCTCCCCRAGGAGGAACAGGAGATCTCCAAGCCCAGAGGGGCTGATTCTCCCCAAGACACAGGAAGGGAGGCGCGAGGTGGCAGGCAGGCTGGAAAATTCACAGGGAAATTATCTTGTTTTTCCATTTCCCATCGAGTTGGCCTAATTATGCCACCGAAGTCTGTAATTTGCCTCTCACAGAAGAGAGTTAATGACTGGTTCCAGGCTGCTGCTGCTCCAGGCGGGGGCACAGCTCCCACTCCAGCCCCCAGCTGTGCCCTGGGACCCCAAAAGTTCCTTTATATCCCTGGAGAAGGGAGCTCAGGAGGAGGGCTGGCCATTGGGAGCAGCAGCCAAGGACAACAGGAAGATACGGGCAGGGCATGGAGGGAGCTGGCACCAGCCCAGGTTTTTTCCTCACCACTCCTCAAAGTCCCAGAAAAAGTGAAAAATCTGCAGGTCAAGCACTCGGGGAACTCAGGCAATTATCGTTGTTTAAATTCAACAGCCCTTCACAGAACTAAGAGGAAAATCACACAAGGGCTTTTAAAGCTCTGAGGGAGGTGAGGAGGAGAAACGATGGCAACAATTTCCAGATACCTCATTAAAAAAAAAATAYACCCAAAATACCCAAAACTAGAAATCTGATATCCAGGAATCAGTATCCACTCTGCTCTTCTCCCCAAAAATATGAAGCAAAGCAGMATCTGGATCCTCAGAGGCCCCTGCTGCAGCATCCACAGCAGAGCCTGGCTGGATCCCCATCCACCTCAGTGGCTCACAGGCTGCTCCCTTTTCATTAGCTGCCATCATCAAAGAGGTGCTTAGAGTTAAACAGCACGTGAGGTGCTGGGTGAAACCAACCAGCTGAGCTGGGAGGTCACTGGAATGGCTSGGGAGGGACAGGGCCCCTCCAGCAGCTCGGGTTTGGGGGGGCAAAAATGGGGCATTTCTGCAGGGCTTGGAGCACCCCCTCCCAGGCACGGCGAGGGGAGGCTGGAACTGAGTCAGAATCAGCCTTTCCACTCATCATCAGGCAGAACTCAGGGTGAGAGCTGCTCGTGGCACCACGAGAGCAGAATCCTGAGCCAGAAGCTGCAGCAGAGCCATCAGCTCAGAGCCCTCTGAACCAGGCAGGGCCTCACATCCCATCCGACAGTGATGGATGCGCTGGGAGCGGAGCAGTTTTTCCTCCTGAGAAGCTCTTTTGACAAGTATGATCTTATCAAAGTTTCCAGCTTTTCATTACGCTGCTTTTTTTCCTCCTTCTTTAACTCCTGCCTTCAAGGCAGGCTCTGTCCTCTGTGCGTTTCCCTCTGGCACCAATTCCTGGCTGAGGCTCCCGTGGGGCTCAGGGCGCCCAGGTTCCCCTCACACAGCCCCGGGGGAGAGAGCAGAGCTGTGATTAACCCACAAACGGCTCTAGAAATGTGCAAAATACAGGGCTGACATCACACAGGCTCAGAGAGGGGGAAATGGCAGCGCTTTGGGGCTGGGGGAACAGGCACAAAGGGACAGGGAGCCACCCCAGCACCCCCTCCCAGGCCAGCTCCAGCTCCAGCTCCAGCATTTTATTGGGCTTTTTATTGAAACAAAGCCTGTCCAGAAGCTGGAGGCACCCAGCACCTGTCTGTCTCCTTTCCCCATTTCCCAAAAAAGAGACRGCTCTGGACCCTCCTCTCCCGATCCTGCAGCCGAGAAGCACAGCCAGCCCCGATCCAAGAGGGAAACGCTCGGAATGCCCCAGCCAGGGGCAGGAGCAGCAGCAGCCAAGGCACCCAACTGCCCCAAAAAGGCACAGCCCAGGCTCTGGGAGCAGCCACATCCCTCACACAGGGCTGGGCCGTCCCAAGGACAGCCGGGAGCCTGGAAGAGGAGCCCTCCCCACAAGGCAGAGCTGCTTTTGTTGGTCCTTGCTAACCCRGGATCCYTCAGGTTGGAAAAGCCCTCTGAGACCCTCCCGTCCACCCCTTAACCAGCAAAGCCACCATGTCCCCAAGTGCCACACTGCACAGTTTTTAATCAAATCCCTCCAGCCAGGGGGGCTCCAGAGCTTCCCTGAGTGTGCAGGAAGAAAATTGGGAAATCTCCTCCCCTCTGCTCCATCCTCACAGCTCAGGAAGAGAAAACGAGGAGGAATCAGCCCTTTCCACCCCAAAGCTGCCCCAGGGCCCCGTGCCAGGGACGTGCCAAGCTCCCCGTCCCTGTCCCATCCCCCTCCCACAGTTTGCAGCTATATTAATATATTTAATTCAGAATCTCCAGGGATGCCTGCAGAGGAAGGACAGCAAGCCCTGAGCTCTCCCAGAGGGTTTGGCCACCCAAAACCTTCCCTGGCACCTCCTGAAACCAAGTGACCAAGAGACAGCAAACGCCGAGTGCAAAACCAGGGTCTTTTATTAGAAATCTCCTCGTATAAAAATGATCATGCTCTACATAGTCATCGAATAATTCATAAACATCCAGGCACTGAACTTTAGTTTTTTTGTGTGTTTTTGTTTTTTGACTGGTCAGTACATAAAGCAGACATATTTCAATCCATATGGTCATCACATACATTAAGGAACCACCTATAGAAATCAGCACTTTGAACACAGTCTAGGTTGTATTTTGTTTTATTTTGCTGACTGTTTTTTTTTTAATGTAAATTTTAAGTATTTTTATTTATTTTTCCTCTTTGCAACATATAGAATTTGGTAGGATATGGGGGAAGAGAGTGAAGAGGGACGGAGGAAGACAGGAACAAAAGAAAATGGAGGATTAAAAAAAAAATAAAAAGAGAAAACAGAAGTTTCTGCACAACCACAAACAATCTCACAAATTCCAGAAAAGGGAAAATGTTGGGGCTCTTATTTTTTTTTTCCTCTTTTTTGCCAAAATACAGGAAAAAACAAAACCCAAAGACTTGCTGAAGTCCGTGCCCTCTTGCCCGTGCTCCGTCCCCGCTCTGTGGGAGCCATGCATCGCCGCCGTGGGCGCTGGAAGAGTTTTAGTGTTTCTTTATGGATATTTTTTTTTGCTGCTGTTGATGGCGTTTTCCCCCAGGATTCTGCCCTGGGGCTGTCCCCCGGCTGCCACCTGCCTGTCCTGTGGTGCTGTCCCTGCCAGGAGCTCAGCYCCCTCCTGTTTGCTGCTCCTGGAGCTAAATGGCGTGGTTGCTGTAGCTGACGTAGGTCTGCTTGGTGGCCAGTGCTGGAAGGAGACACGGAGCTCACGTGGGTCATCAGCAGAGCCACCTTCCCCTCCTGGCTCCTGTGCCACCCCCCGACCCGGCCGTCGTGCCAGCAGGGATGTGACGGGCTTTGCTCAGGGATCTGGCACTTGGGGTCCTTCCCCCAGCCCCACAGCAGCTGTGGGTGCTCCTGAAGGACGCTTCACCCCAAAGAGAGCCCCTGGGATGTGCTGTGAGCTGTGGGAATGTGGTCTCAGGCTCCCATGCCCTCCCCTCGGCCACCTCCTACAGACAGACCCAGAGGTGCTGCGCCTTCCCAAAGCTCAGCTCGTCCCAGCCAGCCCTGCCTGGCACAAATCGTGGGGTCCCAGGGGGTTTTGGGGTCCCAGCTGGGTGTCCCACACCCCTGGTCCCCGCTCCACAGCAGCTGGGAGTGGAGCAGCAGGGCACAGAACCACCCTGGCTGTCCCCTCATGCAGAGGGTGCCACAGGGACACAACCCTGCTGCCACCCCGAGCTTCCCCAGACTCACCAGGAGAGGAGGCAGCGATGGCTCCAAAGCCACCACACGTCCCAGGGTGGCACYGGGGGCACAGCAAAAGCCCCAGAGCAATGAACCCTCCCCACTCCCTGCAGAGCTGTGCCACTGCCCTCGGTGGGGACAACACTCTGCCAATGTCCCCAGGTACCACGGGGTCAGCAGGCACAGGGACACCCTCCAGCCAAGGGCACGGGCAGGTGCTGGCACAGATGGCACAGCCTGGGACACCCTGAGCAGCACAAAGGTGTCCCCACAAGGAGGGGACACCGGCAGCTCACAGTGCCTGGCTGGCAGTGGAACCTTGCTGCAGGTCTCCAACTGGTGTTCCCAGATAACAATTAGATAGAGCAGAAGGAAYTGGAGCTGACAGAGCTATTTGTTAGCTGCGATGTTTTCGTAGCTGATCTGCCCGTATCAAAGCCCTGTGAATTATTTATTCTGTTGTTTGTTTAAGGGTACGTGACCCGGCAGTGACAGAGTGAGAAACGTCCCCTCGGTGCTGCGCTGGCGTGCCCTGCGCCTCCCACCCCCAGCACTGCCCTGCCCGTCCCCTCCTGGGCACCACGGGAGCTGCCAGCCCTGCTCCCTGCCAGCTCCCCCAGCCCCTGGAGTCAGGGACGTGCAGATGGAGCTCAGCTCTCCCCGTTCCCATTTACGATCCCTGCCGGAGCCGCCTCACCTTGCGTTTCCAGGTTCTCGCAGAGCTCCGACTTGGCCTCTCCGTTGGGGCGGAACCCTCCCTTCTGGGAGAACTTGTTGGACATGGTGGCCGCTGTCACCACGGCCTTGAGGCTCCTCTTGCGCTTGGGGACGTTCTGCTCCGGGTGGAAGAGGATGATGTACACCTTGGGCATGTAGAGCATGCCCAGGGACACCGAGGCACTCAGACTCACCGAGATGGTGAGCGTCGTGGTCTGGATGTACATCTGCAAGACACAAGGCCACCAGCTGAGAGCCCAGAGCCCCTGTGGGATCCAAAAGGGAAAGGAGGAAACGGGGAAATGAGGGAAAGTTCGGGGTTAAATGAAAGGCGTGGGGAGGCAGAGCTGGAATGGTGTTCAAGGTGAGGTTTGATGCTCCAYCAGCCTCAGGGCAGGAGCTGCAAGGCTGGTGCTGGGCACAGCAAGGACACCTGATCCCAGGGCAYGCCCCACTGCCCTTCTCCCTTCAACAGGTAATTCCCATTCCCCAGCTGACTCCCGGSCTCTTGTCATGTAAGTCACATATTACACACCGACGCTGCCTTTTTGCAGTCAAAACTAATTTCACGCTCACTGTCCAGGACTAACAGTGACAGATGTTTTGCAAAATGAAAGCCCATTAATCTGACTGTAGAATAATCCATTTTTCTATGGAGAGCAGTTGGCAGGCTCCTCTCAAGCCGGGGCATCTGAAGCAGGTGGCAACTGGAAGCAGAGACCCCCTCTCTCTGCCCATCCCACCTCTCGGGGAGGCCAGGAGGGCAGGTCCCTGCTCCGTGGGCATCCCTGCTCTGCCAGCATCTGGCTCCTTCCTCTCCAGCATCCCCTTCTCCACCAGGCAGTTCTGAGGCTCTGGGGAGGAGCAGGGAGGGGGCTYTGGGTCTCCAGATGCCTTTGCACACACCTGAGGGCAGGTCACCCTCAAGGCTTCAGAAGGAGCCTTAAAGCAGTTCCTGAACGTCACCTGATTCAATACCCAGGGGTTCCCCAGGTGTTTCACAGGTGGGATTTCTTGTCCTCTGAGGAGACAGCRCCTGGAGGAGGAGCCAGGGAAGCCTGGGGGCTGCAGCAGCAGCCAGAGCAGGGTCCCCATGTCCCCAGGGGCACACCTGAGGGTTGCTGGAGAGAAAAGGTGATGGAGAGCACACACGAGGGAGAGGCTCTGCACAGCTCCCAAGAGTGAGAGCTGGTGGGACACAGCTGCTCCAGGACCCACAGGTCCCATTTGTGACCCTGTAATGCCAACCAGCACCTGGCCCAGAGCCCAGAGCGTCAGACTCAGCCCTGGAGGGAAAATGCCACCAAGCTGGTACTGAGTCAACTGAAAAACTTTGGTTTGTCCCCAGAATAAAACCTCCTGCTGTCACACGCGCCGGTTTGTTTGTTCCACCTTCTCTCTCTAGGCAGTTTTTGGAAATAAAAATGTCATTTCATCAAGCAAAGTCAGAACACATCTCTGTGCCAGAATGCGTGTGCTTTTTTATTTCTTCCTTGTTTTTAATCTACTCCAACTCTCCAGACTTTGCCACGAGCATCCTGGACCAGCCAGGAATGAGGGAAACACTGAGAGCCCAACTCCAGGCAGCCCAAGCCCCGCCTGGGGACCAGCACAGCGTGACCCTGGTGGGCACAGCTCAGCTCAGCACTGTCACCTCCCTGCCTCCCTGCCTTCCCTTGCCAACCCAGCCATTTCCATACTTTGTGTTTCTGCAGAGAGTCCCCCTTCCCTGTGCCTTGGGGGCGTTTCAGCGAGGAGGGAGGGAGCAGCTGAGCCAAGTTAGGCTGAGCTGAGCTGAGCTGAGCCAAGCTGAGCCGAGCTGAGCCAAGCTGAGCTAAGCTCAGCCGTCTCCATGTGTGCTCCCCCCTTGCTCCTGGGCCAGTTCTCCCAGTGCTGCCGGGGACTCCCCTGTGCTGAGACCCCGCTGGCCCCAGCCCCAGCTCCCCACCCCACTCTCTGCCTCCTGCAGCACTTTTGGGGTCTCACAGGGCCACTGTGGCAACCTCTCCCCCACGCTGCGTTTGCAGGAAGCGTTTTCTGCCCACTCCAGCCCCCGCAGCCGCGTCTCGCCGCAGCAAACCCCTCACCAGCTCAGACAGGAATATTTTTAGCCTGGAGCCTCCACACAGCCGTGCAGCTCTGCTCAGTTAACCTCTTGCCACTGCAAAAAATGACCATTTCTCACAGTTTCACTTCCCACTCTCTTAATTGGCTTCCAGCCCAGGACCTCGCTTTGCCCCTCCGTTAACGACGCTGGAGCTTCCCCCGGAGCCCAGGGAGGTGTGAGCTGTGCTTATTGAGCAAGTTCCAGCTCCTGCTGCCTCGAGGGCTGGAATCAAAGAGCACAGGCAGCCCTGGCTCAGGGCGATGATGCTGAGGGACAGCAGTAACCCAAAATGACCCCACAGCAGCCCCCAGACCCGCGCTGTGCTCAGCTTTGCTGAGCCTGGGGGAGCCCGGCCTGCCCGAGGGAGCAGCCCAGGCTTGTGCCTGTCCCACAGCAAATCTCCGCACGAATGGGAAGCTGCTCCCACTCTAAATCCACACCTGGCCCCACTCCAAGGGGTTTTGCACCGTGGTGGGTGCTGGGGAAGGGGAAACCTGCCCAGCATTCCGAACACCACGGGACAGTCCCTCTCACTCCTTCCCTTCTCTCTTTTCCCCGGCTAAAAGCGAATGTGATAAACAGGGAAGCAGACAATGACTCCACTGTTCTGCTGCCACCTTATCAGTGCAGGAAATTGTCTCTTTCTTTAGATGCTCTGTTATTGCTATTCCTGTAATCCGCCGGGATCGGCGGGGATGAGAGGCTCTGCTCAGAAAAGGCTTGGGGGACTTGTTACAATAATGTGCCACCTCCATGCAAAGCTGCGGGCACGAGGTAAAGCAAATAAAAGTAAAAATGGGGATTGTAATCCAACTCCTCCACACCACGAGGAAGCCTTTGCTGCAGCCCTGCAGATGAGGTCAGGGCAGAAGTGCCAGGGGGTTCATGGGTGTGGATTTGCCCTGTGGCATCCTCAGGGCTGCAGCCATGGGAGAACAGCCCAGACAACACTCCTGGATTTCSTGTTCCCAAGGGTGCAGAAGCTCCACGGAGCCCAGGAGGCCCTCAGTCCCAGCAGCAGTGGGGTGAAGGGGATGGGATCCCWCCCCACAGTGAGCTGGGGGTGCCCCTGGAGCATCCCCAGAGCACCACGGGGGTGATGCCAATGCCAGCGCCCCCAGCTGTCACCCCAAGGACACACTCACAGCCACACCCTCCACGCAGGCTGTGCAACAGCTCCTTCTCCACCTTTTTCTCTCCAAGAGTGCAAACCAACAACCGAGGGAGCCCCAATCACCTGCTGCTCCCTCCAGCCTCATCTGAGCACATCCATCATCCCTCAGCTGTGGCCCAGGGACACTCAGAGCCCGTTCCCACGGCCTGGGGACACTCAGAGCCCATTCCCACGTCGGCAGAGCAGAACTCCAACCTGGAATCCCCAAGCCCCTCGAGGGTTGGCTCGGCAGGCTCGAGGCAGGGCCGGGCTGTGAGACAGAGCTCCGCGTCCGAGGGGAGTTGGGAACATCACTTTTTCCGCCTCTAATCAGCTTGTTAGCAGCCTAATAACAGAGCAGGCCTGTGCATTACAACCCCCAACGAGAGGCACAGCCTATTGTGGAGCTGCTGCCTGACAGGCAGCGTTCAGCAGCCCTAAATTATCCCGTGACAAGCTGCAGTGAAGAGGTGAGCAACCTTGCGCATAATCTACAATCATTATCATTTCCATCTTTATTACCCACAGTATGCCAAGCACATTAAGGAGGCTTTCAGGGAGCTTTTGTTTTGCAATAATTTCTTTAAAAACCTGCTTTCTTGTTAGTATCTCCCCTGCCATCTCATCAAAATGGAAATGCTGCAAAAGGCTCCATTTATTTCCTTTAATTCTCCTTCACACTTCCAGCCAGAGAAGGCCTGGTGGGACTTTCTGGTTGAGCCAAGGTCAGAGGTGGCTGGGCAGACTCAGCCTCCTCCAGGGATGGATGCTCTGAGAAGAGATGCTYCAGGATATGACAAACTCAGCAACAGCTCCCTCAGCAAACCTTTGCAACAGGTGCGTCCTAAAGCCATGGCGTCAGCAGCATGGGGACACACTCGGGGGATCCAGAGAGGAATCTGGGTGCTGGGACACCCCAGGGATTTCCAGGGAACAGCAGCTCCAAGGTTTGTTCATCAGAGCAGCGCTGGGCTGGCAGGCGGGAGCTGTTTGCGTTCGACAGAAAGGCGATGATTCCTGTTTTGGCTGGCAGGCAAAGGGATTTGGGTCTCATTCATGAGATTTTTATTCTTTGTTCTTAATCCCTCGCACTTGATCACGGAGCCTCATCCAGGCTGGCCTCGGTCCCATGGGAACTCAGCACTGGGAAYGGGGGCCAGCTGGGCAGCACCGGGTCCCTTTCCGTGCAGGAATGATGCCCATGACACCCTGGACCTGCCCTAGGGGCTCATCCTCCCCCAGCCCACACAGCAGCAGCCTGTGCTGCCCATTGCCCCCACCCACGAGGGACAGTGGGGCCAACATGGAAAACTTCCCACCCTAATTCCCAAGCTGACCACACTGCAGGGAAGTTCTCCTCTTGCTCAAGACACCACAGCCTCTCCTAGCCCTGCATACCAGACACCAGCCAGGCCTCTCCCCTCCTCCCTTACCTTTTCCGCCGACTGCGACGTCCCAAAAAATATCGGGATGAAGGCTAACCACACAATGCAAGTCGTGTACATGGTGAACCCAATGGGCTTGGCTTCGTTAAAGGTCTCGGGGACCCCGCGGGTCTTAATGGCGTACACAGTGCAGGTGACCATGAGGAGCATGCTGTACCCGAGCAAACAGATGAGGGACAGGTCCGAAATGTCACACTTGAGGATGCCCCGGGCAAAGTGGGGGTTTGTAGTCCGCTGGTCCTCGTAGTCAATGACAGAGTGGGACGGGTCCACGATGAACCAGATGCAGACGCCGACGAGCTGCAGGGAGATGAGGCTGAAGGTGATGACCAGCTGCGAGGCGGGGCTGATGAAGCGCGGGGCGCTCACCGACTTCTTGCCCTGCTCGAAGATGCGGTAGATGCGGTTGGTCTTGGTGAGCAGCGCGGCGTAGCTGATGCTCATGCCCAGCCCCAGGAAGATGCGCCGCAGGGAGCAGGTGCTGAGGTCGGGCTCGGCGATCATCAGGAAGGTGGTGGCGTAGCAGAGGAAGATGCCCGTGAGCAGGACGTAGCTGAGCTCCCGCCCCGACGCCTTGACGATGGGCGTGTCGTTGTAGCGCACGAAGGTGATCACCACGAACAGGGTGGCGATGATGCCCACGATGGCGATGAACACGGGCACCACGGCCCAGGGCGAGCTCCACTCCAGCTTGATGATGGGGATGGGCGTGCAGCTGGTGTGGTTCTCGTTGGGCCGCTCGTTGAAGTGGCAGCGCTTGCAGTGGAACTCGTCCAGCTGGTACTGGTAGCCGTCGCAGCGCTCGCAGTGCCAGCAGCAGGGGATGCCCTTCACCAGCTTCTTCCTCTCTCCTGGCTTGCAGGGCAGGCTGCAGATGGAGCTGGGCTGCTGGCTCCCGCCCCCCGGCCACAGCATGTTCTCCACCTGTAGGGCAGATGGCACCAGCCATGCTGAGGGCACAGCGGGCACCCGCCGGGCACGCCTGGGCACAGGGGATGCCCTGCCCTGCTTGGATGTGGACTCTCAACCCATCAGCACATCCCACAAAGGGTCCCAGCCCAGCCTGGCATGGGGCYGGGGAGGTGGTGAAGCTCTCCATTGGCCTTTTGGGAAGAGTCAACAACAGGAGCCCAAAATAAAGCCCCTCTTTCCCTGAGGAAGCCCCATCTGCTCTGGTCTGGCTCCTGTTTCCTGTCCCATACCCAGAGACCCTAAGGTGTGGTCACACACGCTCAAGSACAGGTGTGTACCTGGGGGACACCTTCCCCTCTGGCCCCGCCACCTTTGGCTGCCTGGCTTTGCTCCCAGGGGCTCCCAGACTCTCCGTGGTGAGAAGAAAAACCTGCAGGACCTTCCCCTTGGGCCACGCCCTTACCTTGAGGTGCAGGTGGTCTGTCCACTGCCCGATGACTTTGTACTCAGGGGTGGAGTTCCTGATCTGGTACTGGTAGATGTCGTAACGCCCCGGAGCATCTCCGTTCTCATTGAATGTCACAGGAGTCCCAGCAATGCCTGTGGGAAAGGGGGGGATCAGCACCCACAGCACCCCCAGCACCCCCCACCCTGCCCCCTGGGGTCCAAGGGAGCTCTGGATTGATGCTCCCCCCTCGCTGCTTCTTCTAAAGGGGTAAAAGCAGCTTTAAAAGTTAAATCAAGTGAATTCTGGAGATAAACACTAATGAAAGGAAGGAAGAGAAGAATCAAGAGGGGAAAATAAATAAAAGAGACACTGTGGAGGAGATCAGAGGGTGGAGATAAATAGAAATAATAAGGGGACCAGACAGAAAACATTTATTAAGGAGAAAGGGCAGAGGAAAAGATGTGCTTCCAGAGGAGATCTGAGACAGACAAGGGCAGAGCAGCAGGAGGCAGCGGGACCTCTGCCAGCTGGGAGGGAGGAGCTGGCAGGGGGAGAGGGTGGGCAGGACAGCAGGTGAGGGCAGGGTGAGGGCAGAATGGCCGGTGAGAGCAGGGCAGCAGGTGAGGGCAGGATTCCTGCCAGATTTACGCTCCAAAGGCTCTCAGAGATGTGGAAGCTCAGACCTCCTCACCTGCTGACCTGCTGCCCTCCCTCCACGCTGCACTCACAGTGCAGCAGCTGCCAAACGGTACCACAAATAAACTGTGGGTGCTGCTGTGTGACCCGCCCTGGGGACAAGCAGACACCCCAGGCCCCAGGGCTGCTCCTGCCACCACCCCAGGGCACAGCAGACCTGAGAAGTTGACGTTGCGGATGTACTTGAGCAGCTCCACGCCGTCCACGGGGTCCATGCGGGGGCACAGCCCCACCTTGCCGGGGCACAGGTTCTTGTGCATGTTGTGCAGGGCGTGTCCCATGGCGTAGACGGCGTCGATGACGAACTGCACCTTCCCCTCCTGTTCATAYGAGGAGTCCTGGCCGATCCTCTCCCGGTCTGCGGGGACAGGGGACAAGGGGGTTCCACCTCCTGTGCCCCAGCCATGCCCASCAGGATGTGCCTGCTGCACCCAAAGCCTTGCAAACGAGCCCACCCGGGAGTGGAGCAGCTGGAAATTCCAACCCCRCTCCCAAACATGCACACGCAGCCAAGGAACATTCCCTGGGGAGTACCCAGCCAACCTCCTTGTTGGGAGGTTCTGAAAATGGGTGCTGCAGCCTGCTGTGCTTCCAAGAGGCCTGGGGATGTCACATCCCTGTGCCACAGGACATCCCTGAACTCCCAGGTCCCTCCATCCCTGAACTCGCAGGATGCAGGCTGGGCTGTAACCGACATCCCACCCTCACCCCTGCATGTTTCATCCCTCTTTCATCTCCCGGGAGTTTCCACCAGCTCAGGCTCCAGCAGCGGTGCCAAGGACCGCCCAGGAAGCGTCCRTCACTGCCTGCCTGTCCCCATCTCACTCCCAAAGCCTCCTGTCACCCCACKCCCCTCGTCACCCCCTGCCACCCCCCTGCCTTGCTGACCCCACAGCCTCCTCGGCTGGCAGGATCCTGCAAGGATCTGGCAATTACCAGTGACAGCTGCCTTCCCCCCTGTCATAACCGCCCGTAATGGGACCACAAACATGTTAATCACTTAGCAGAAGACACCGATTAACGCAGCACGCTGTTAATTACAGCTAAGAGAGCGTCTCCCAAGGGGCACGCCGCTATGGAGAGCCTTGGCCTCTGCCCCTGCATCCCTGCCCYGAGGCATGGCCAGGCATCCTGCCAGGCTCCAGGGGGAGGCAGCGTTTGTCAGGGAGCCGAGGGCACCACCTCCCTCCTCTGGGGAGGCAGCACATCCTAAAAGTCACGCCAGGGTGCCCAAAATTAACTCCAGCTCCACCATGCAGGGATGCGCCCTGATGCGAGGTGGGACTCACAGGGACTGCAGGGGACCRAGCACCAGGTGCTGACCTCCCTTCCCTGCTGTGGGGGAGTGGGATGAAGCTCCAGTGAGAGGGGGCAGTCCCGTGAGCCGTGCTGGAGGTCCCTGTGCCGGGACCCGTGCCACTGACATGACACTAAAGCCAACTGATAAGGAACTGACCGACAGGAAAAGATGATATCGGGGAGGTGAATTCATAGCCCATCCTTCAAAGTTATAAAAACGCTTTTGGAATGTGGAGATTACTCATGCAAAGCCCGGCAGGTGATCCCTCCTTCCACATTATTGACAGGAGCCATTAATCTTCTCCCTCAACTTCAGGCCCTTCCCCATATTCATCTCCAAAGGCGCAGACAGGCCACTCTGTCTTGTCAAGATAATTACCCATTAAAAGAAGAGCTGTAATAGACTGTCCAGGGAGCTGAGCCCATGGGGATGTCGCAGCCCTGCCACCATCCACAGCACCRTGCTGCCCAGAGCACACACAAGACCTGGGGCTTGTCCTCACAGCTCCTCAGCTTCCCTCAGTCACCTCATCCTTGCACGCATCCCAAAATCCAACCACCGCAATAGCACAGGCTGTGGAGGCTGCATTTTCATCCCTGTGCCAAGGCTGAGCAGTGCAGATAAGGAGCCATCCCTGGGGCTGTCCCTCTGTCTGTCAGCTCCTTGCCCCCGGCCCCAGCTGCTTTTTTCCAGACGGGAATTAGGCCGGTGCACAGAGGGACAATGTGGAGCAGACAGGCGAGGCTTGTTCCCAACCTGGAGACAATAAATCTCTGCCAAGCTCCAATAGACGAGGGCCACGGAAGGGAGGTGACCTGCTGATTATAATAGCAGGGTCGTGCATCGTTCTACAGGGCTGGTAATTAATTTTCAAGAGCGTGACGAGGCTCGGCGGCCCCCTCGGAGGAGGGACGCAGCTCTTCCCAGCGGCAGAGGAGACGGGATTAGAATCAATTCCCTGCACACCACTGGTCCTGCCTTTTGGCAGGACTTAATCAAAATCACTCCCAGTCCATCTGTGGGGAGCAGGGGATGGAGAATCTCCAAATCTTGTGGTGCTGGTGGCAGCACCCAGCACCCCTTGCCGTGGTTTTGGGCTGGGTGAGCCCATCCAGGAGCACGGACTGTCCCTCCACATGGGAGGCTTGGGGCAAACATCTGATGGGGTGCTAGGGCTGGTCTCAGGGGTAACACAGGCAGCTGCCATCAGGAATTCCATCAGCTCAGCCCTCACCTTCCTCCCAGCCCTCAGATCCAGGAAGGGAAGCCAGGAGCTGTGTGGTTCAGAATGGGATCCTTCAGKTTGGTTTTTGGGGTGGAATAAACAAGCCAAGCTGGCATTTCTTGGCCATGTTGGACTCTACCCAAACCCGAGGGAAACAGCCCCAAACTGGGCATTTGCATCAGCCCTGCAAGGCAGGAGCTCGTGGATCTGCAGGGGCAGGTGATTTGCTTCACCAGGCGTTAGCTCCCTGCTCTATCTGCCAAGCAATCACTCGGGAGATGGTTTATTTGCTGACAAATTCCGATGATTTACAGACAGCTCCTAGGACATTTGCCACATCGTAGTTTCAGCTGCTTCCACTGACACCTTGGCCCTGAAATATCACCTGTTTAAAAGCTACATCACGGTGGAGATGAGGAGATCAGTGCTCACAGGGCCTGCTCATGCATCTCCTGGGGCCGAGGGCTCCCTGATGCTCTGGAGTAGGATGAGGAGCTCTTGGCTACCCAAGGCCATGGCCACAAGCCAGTCTCCTGGTGTGCCCTTGCTGCTTGCTCAGCTCCCACCCACCCAGATCATCAGATGAACCCTTGGGGAGTGCCTGCAAGGACAGGGGTGTAGAAGCACCATCTCACTCATCCTCAGCGGTGAAAGCAGGAGGAAAAAACCTTCACCATCCAGCTGCACAGGCACAGCCAGGTCCCTCTGTCTGACGGCACACGRTGGCTTCCAAGACATCCCTCCCGAGGGGACAAAGGGACGTGCCAATGTCCCCAAGTCCTGCCACGTCGCAGCCCGCGAGCCACGGCGCCGTCATCTGTCTTCAGGCGGTGCCAGGCAGGCAGTAAATCTCTCCCATCTCTCAGTAAACATGTCACCTCCCCGAGYCTCCAACCATCACCTGACAGCAGCGCTGTCAGCAAGACAGATCCCCGGCTGCCTTGTTTACTGCACTCGTCCCTAAAGCCTCTTTGGGCTGGAAATGGCTCAAAATGCACACTGGGGCTTGGGGAAGCAGTTGGGAACCKGGAATGGGGATGCCCACCAGGATCAGAAAAACTCCATGCTCCCAAGCAGAACCACACTCCCCCTGAGCCCCCAGCCTCCCAGAGCAGCCCCCCAGCTCTCACTGGTGCATTTCTTGATGCTGCTGCCCTTCCTCAGCGCGTGCCGGCTCAGCTTGCAGTGGAAATTCTCCTCCCAGAACTCGGCGAACCAGATGTTCCTGCGGTTGTTGTCCAGGGTCCTGCTGGAGAAGTAGCGGTCGAAACCTGCCCGGGGAGAAAGCGGATGGAGGGGGTGAATCCCAGGGATGACAGAGAGATGCATCACACACTCCCAGATTCCCCAGGCAGAGGGGAAGGGAGCTGTTATGAGCGATGGGGACACACCAGAGTGTGGTGGGATTGTGTCCAAAGTGTCACTTGTGCAGAGATACAAGTGGAAAGTCCACTCGGGGAAGATCCYCTGCAAAGCAGAGACTTTCTGGGACTTTGAGAGCAAAATGCCTCTCTAGGTACATTGGTGATAAAGGGAGAGTAGGGAAAACGTGGCACRTGGGAAAGAAGGAGGTGACTGGTGGGCAAATCAGGAGGTCTTTAAAGTCCACGGTGGTTTCACAGCCAAAACCTGCATTCAAGGAGGGCAATCTCACCTCTGACTGAGACCCTCTTGGGCAGGATGGTGACAGAGCCCTCRGCCACCTCCTCCAGGTGCAGGACGGGGGCAATTTTGGAGCCCCAGCTGTCCGAGCCCATCCAGATGAAGTGCCCCGTCTGGTTCGCCCTCTTGGCCGCCTCCAGCACCCTTCTGTGGAGAGAAGCAGCAGAGGCTGGGCCACCAACTCCTTGTCTGGCCCCAGGGCAGTGGGGACACAGTGCTGGTGGCATCTCCTGCTCCAGGCACAACCTGGTGCACACATGGACACACAAAACCCAGCGGTGCCACTCAGCTCCCACACCCTCTGTCCTCCCAGCCCAGGCACACAGGCTGCTTCTCTCACTTCATTTGCATATTTGCTGACTGGTAATTGAATTTCCCCTTAATTACTCAACATTAAGAAAGAAAAAAAAGGAAAAGAATCAGGTTATGCCACAGCAGGCAGGGAAAGCAGCAGCGTGGAGAGTACGTGCCCCCAGCATGGCCAGACCTGGGAGAGGAGCAGCAAGTGCTGCCAGTGCCCAGCATGGAGCTAAACTGGGCTCTGCTGGGTTAAACTGGGCTCTGCTGGGCGCAGCTGGGCGCAGCTGGGCAGCTGAGCAGCAGCTGGGAGCAGAGATGCCATCGGTCCTGCTGAGCATCCCTCCTGGTGCCAGACACTCCTGCACAGTCCTGCAGTGCCAGCCAGGCAGGAACTCGGTGGGAGGATGGGAGCAGAGCTGTTCCTGGATCTGACCCTGTGGGCTCTGTCTCCCAGGGCTCACTGTCCCCTCGGGGGCTCCTGTGGGTCCCCAGCCATGTGGGAGCAGGGCCCAGGGCAGCTCCATCTCGCCGTGCACAGCCAAGGCAGGTTGTGACTCAGCCCCCGCGTCGGAGCTGATCATTTCAAGTCCAGATGGTGTTTGAAACGTGTAATAAGGGAAAAAAAACCCATAGAAATCCAGCAGAGYGCAGACGAGATGGGAAGAGGCAGGCGTGCAGTGGGAGCCGTGCAGGCTGCTCCGAGCTCAYCCCAGGCTGCTCTGGGCTCTGGGGACATCCATCCCCAGGACAGTCACAGCCCGTGTCCCACTCTGTGACAGCAGCACCTCCAGCTGCCCCTGCTCCCTGTGCGGGGCAGGATCTCCCCAGGGCAAATCCAAGAAATTCCCATGGGATCAGTGATTTACACCCAAACTGAGCCAGGCAAGAATTCCAGCTACAACCTTCCCAGTCTGTCCTTCCCATCTTCCAGGCTCCACAATGCAGGGTCAGGATCATGGAGAACCCCACTCCTGGGCTAMAGGAGGCTGCAGAACCCCCTGCCCAGAGCTGCAATCCCATTTGGATGTTTCCAGAGCCCTGATAACAGGACCTGCCATTTATCCTGCAAGGTARATCCCTTTTCCCTCTCACCCCCACCCGATGTCAGCTCCACAGACATTTCTATTAAGGAAGGAAAAAAGAAACTGGGAGAGTTTGCACATCTGATGTAAACTGATTTAAACTTGCAGTTTACCCACATTTACATAATGTTTGCTGATTAATAAATTAGACACTTAGGAAATCAGGGGTAGCTCCATGTGAATCATTCTGCTCCATAAACAACAGAGCTGCAGCCGCCGCTTCGCCTGCAGAGCAGCTCATCACCCTCGAGTGCGGCCACGTCCCCGGCCCTGCTGGGCACAGAGTGCTGGGGAGGTCCCCAAAAGGCCCCTCAAAGGTCCCCCAGATCTGTTCCTCTGCCACAGTGCAAAGGAGAAGCAGTGCCCTGGCCAGCTGGGAGAAGCCCCTGCGTGGCGTGAGCAGCGGCTCATGGCATCCAGGGCTGCCAAAACTGGTGGGAAGAGGGATTTTCCTCTGCTGGCTCTGTGTGGCTGTGGTTGGATGGCAGCCACTCGCCAGGTGGGAGTGGGTCCCCACTGCAGACATTCCCTGCCACGCCGCACAGCGCATCCTGYCCCCACTGCAGACACGTCCCAGTGCCTCCCAGTGCCTCCCAGTGCACCCCTGCCCAGAGCCCCCTCCACACCTGATATCGTCCTCGTTGGCGAAGATGATGATGGCGCGGGCGTGGGAGGTCTCCAGGAGCCGGCGGATGATCTTGTCAAACTCCCCCGGCTTGGGCTCCCTCGGGATCTTCACGGACTGGGCCACGCAGACCCCGCCTGCGGCAGAGAGAGCCCTGGCACCGAGACACCCCACGAGGCCCCGTCCCCTGGGGATGGCCCCTCTCACCAGCCAGGGCTCCTCAGCCCAGCAGGCCGAGCTGGGTCTCTCCAGCACTCACTCTAAGGGGCTGAGCACTTCACCCCCTCCTCAGGCCAGACATCCTGGGCACCACCCAGCTCCCTGGGACGTGTCCCCCAGCCCTCCCCTGACCCCTCCCATCCCAGGTCAATGCCTTCACCCCTCCTCTTCCCCCATCTCAGCCCTACTGCACCACATTCCCTCCCGCCCTGTATCTCCACAGCTCCTCTCTGCCTCCCACCTGCTCCTCTGGTACCTGTCACCTTCAGCCACCACCACACCACACTCCAAATGTCGCCAGGACAGACACACAGTCCATCCCAGCAGCTCAGTGAGGATTTTCCAGTCAGTTCCAAGCACCAGCCCCTCCCCAGCCCAGGATTTGCAAAGGGWTCTGCACATGGAATGGTCAAACTCTGGCAGAAGCAGCCCATGGGAAGAGCAGACAAGCCCTTCACCACTGAGCAGCCAGGCCCTGCAGAAGGGTTTGTTCCCATCCCTATGGCCCTGGCCAAGTTCCAGACCAGCYTTCCAAGGAGCCATTGCAAAAGCAGGTAATTAAAATTAAAAGAGACAATTGGAAGAGCCCCCACACTTCACTGCCGGGCTCCCAACCTCCAGCTCCAAAAAGCCAGAGCCCTCCTGCTCCTGCATTTCTGCAGATGCCAATAAAGAGAGAGATGGGAGAGAGAATTAAACATTGCGGGACCTTCTGGATGTAATTGATAGTCTTAATTTGCATAGTAAATGACACGGCTGATGCCTCCTGCCACTAACAGATCGCAGCTCAAGCAAAGGTCAGCATAATTACCACCCGGGGCTGGGAGAGACTCCCAGAGCACAGCCCTGGAGAGGAGCAGGACAGGACAGGGTGGGACAGGCTCCAGGGGACTTCCCTCCCTACTGGGGCTGCGGGAAAACTGGGAAAATTTGGCCCCTTGCAGGCAAAACCCAAGAGAAGGGTGATGTGCTGTGTGCCGAGCAGGCAGGGAGAGCTGCAGGGATGGGGCACAGCATCCCCACCTGGCTGGGGCTTTCCAGGGGTTTTTTGGGGGTTTGTTTTCCTGTGGTAAGAAATTGGGCCAATTTGCTGCYTGTTTCCCATATGGGGAGCCAGATGGATGGAGAGGAGGGAGTTGGATAAACAGACAGATCAGCCAGGCGAGGCGGGCAGCAGCCGGCAGCGCCAGCAGGACAGGAATGTCCCAGCCTGGGGACACTCACCCTGGCCAGCACAGAGCCCCCAGCCAGGCCAGGGTGTCACAGCAYACTGCCAGGGGCCACCACGCAGCTTAATTACAGTTTCCATGGCGATCAGTGGAGAAAATCCAACAAAAGCAGCAGTTTGCACGCACTGAGAGCCTTCCAAAAGCCCTGGCACGGCCAGGCAGGAGCGCGCACACACGAGTGGCAGCTGGGGGCTGGCACAGGCRCACACCTGAGTGCCACCAGCCTCTTGTGCTGGGGAACATCTCCCTGCACACGTGGCAGAGGAGACGGAGCTATAAATAAACAGGAGGTTAAATCGATGGCAGTTCAGAAATGACCGTGATGTTACCCGGCTGCTTCGTTAAATCAAACTAACGAGGAACACAGCTCCTCCAGGTGACAGCCTGCAGGGCCAGGGAGCCCCGGCTTCCCACAGCAGATGCTGACCATGTTTTCATCTCCTTAATTAATGAAAATGTAATCACCAACAGCAAGAAGTCCAGGGTGTCGGGGGGCAGTGGCTGTGTGGTTTGGGAAGGGGATTTGCCGACTGATGCTCCCACTGTCTTTGCACAAAAATCCATTTAGTCAAAACACTCCTGAAGAGCCAGAAATCAAACTGAGGAGTGGCAGCAATGGCGAGGAGGTGACCACTCTCCCTACTCCAGCAGGATGGCACAGCACTGCTCCCTGACTTGGGACAAGGGGTGACTCTGGGAGAAGGCAGCAGGTGAGGCATGAGGACCCCTCTCCTCTCCCAGCTTGGGAAAGGACCAAAGAGGAGCGGGAATATTGGGGATGGGGGAACATTCCACAGGCAGCTGCTGGAGGCAGTTTGGGGCCAGGCAGTCGGAGGATGCTCAGAGGAGACCCTGAGAGTTTCATCACTGGTGCCACAGGGCACTCCAGGCAAAAAACAGCCTGGAAAACCCAGCCTGAGCCCACTCCCAAACCTCCCCTTCCCACGCTGCCCGTGCCATCCTCAATCCCTCCAGTCCTGGTGGGATCTCGCCTCCCCCAGGGCCGCGGGGACTCTCCTGGGAACGCCTGTTGTCAAACACGGGTCAGGGTTTAATCTCCACCATTACAGCTCGGTGGGAGCGCAGCCACTCCGGCTTCCCCTCTTGATTGCCGGTGCTTAATTAGCTCCTGGCTCAGGGGGCTCTGCCAGCGCTCCTGCAGAGCCTGCCAAGCTTGCAGCAAGCAGGGACCTGGCTAAGAGGGTAAAGCAGGGACTGGCTCAGCCGTGCAGATGTGGGTGTTCCCCCCACCCCAGGCAGTCCTGGGCACCCCAGGGAGGGATCAGCCCAGCAGCGATGGCATTCCCACTCCCAGCTCCCATCCCAACTCCAGCCTTCCCATGAGATTCCCGATTCACTGCGAGCGATGCGCTGCTCCCCTGCCCCAGGACTCTTTGTCTGTGTCACTCCAAACCTCCAGGAAGCAAAGGGTCACAGAAGAAGCCATCAGGGCCCTTTACTGCAGACCGAAATGCTGAGCTCAAAGCTCCTGCCTCAAGATTTGGGAGTGGCTTTTTGGGGGCGACCTCCTGGTGCAGCCACCGCGAGTAATGAGCCCGGCTGGAACCAGAGAGAGACAGCCAGGGATGTCACATGGGGATGAGCAAACGCATCACAAACATACATCAGGCTCTTCACTAAGAATATGGAAAACTTAGTGAAGGGTGAAACAATAGAGGGGGGGAAATGGCAGCAAAATTGATCCAGGTACGTGACTAAGGAGTTGGGCTGGGAATATTCCCCTCTTCTCAGACCCAAGGTGTGGCACAGGCCAGCTCCATCACACAGACATCCASCCCAGCCCTCATCTCCAAGGGCTTGGAGACAGCAGAGAGCTCAACAACGCAGAGCCAGAGGGTCCTGGGTGGGCCTGTCTGAGCACCAAAGTGATGCCACAGGTCAGGGGCAGGGGGAAATGCTGGACAGAGGGGCTGGAGGTGAGGACACCAGGGACACCCCGATGCTGGCCCTGCCATCCAGCTAACAGCCACTGCCAGTGCAGGATGCTCTGGGGGAGCAGGATGGATATTGGGAGCAGAATGCACTCAAAACACTTTAAAATGGCTGAAGAAAACACATCCTTTGCAGACTGAACATCTCTGCAATGCTAAAACCCAAAAAGCAGCGCTCTGGTGAATAAGGACTCTCCAGCCACCAGCGCAGCCACCAGCAACCACCAGGGGCCAACMGCATCATCACCAGAGCGACCGCAAACATGGATAAAGATAAAAAGATAAATGAATAAAGATGTAACAGCCACCCAGGTCAGTCTGTTGTGGGAGCCCAGGGCCAGCCCCAGCTGCAAGAATAACCCGTCTCCAGGGCGAGTTTCCTCCCCGCATCGCGGTCGGAGGTCGCTTTGTGCCTCAAGCAGAACCGTTTTCCGCTGCGCCGCGAAGCTTCAACGCGAGGCTCTGCTAAAAATTGAAACTGAAGGTCAAGTTGATAATGCATCAGAAAGCAAACAGCTTGAGTGCGAGCTGCTAACGACAGCAATGAGCATTATTGCCTGATGGAAATAAAACCCGACTCGGAAGGCTCGGGCTTGGCATGAGAAATGAAGCAGAGCGCTGTGGGGAGGAGAGCGGGAGCTGCTCACCCTGAGCCGGGTGGGCGAGGAGCCCCCGGGCAGAGCCAGCGTGGGGGGCTGGGAATGGGGCTGGGGTTGTTCCCCTGGCATAAACACCCCCACGGGGAATCTCCAGCACTTGACAGAGCCTGGCACAGGCCAGATCCTCGCTCAGCTGGCAGCCCTGTCCGTCCCTSTGACAGGCTGCAGGCCCCTGGAAGCTGTGACAAGTCACAGGGTCCTTTAGGCTGCTGGAGAAATGCAACTGAGAGCCAGGAATACCCCAGAGATCCTTCACCCCTTCCCAATGGATCTGTGCTTGTGTAAAGGTGTCTGGTGCCAGCAGAGCCCTTTGCACAGGGGGAGACAGAGAGGTGAAGTGGGCAGAGCCTGGCTCTTCCTCCAGCCTGGCATTGCCACCACAGATGGCACGGTTTGGGGGGTTAAATACATAAAATAAAGCAGGAAAAAAAGATAAAGCACAGTTTTGGTCCAGCCTCACCATKATTCATGGCTGTGGCTCTACTTCCATGGGCAAAGCAGGGTGGCTGACACCCCACAGCTCCCAGGGGTGATGCTCCAGGGAGCAGCTCAGAGCCCACCCAGGGCCCCACAGACAGCTCCCACAAATCTCCCCATTCCTGCAGCGTGTCAGGGCTGCAGCACCACCACTGGCACCACACGGGCTGCCCTCACACTGCAGGCACCGTGGAAATCTGCTTTTTGATAACTAAATTATCACTAATGCACATAATCGCCAGGTTATGTGGATACCCAAATTACAGGACTGCAGCAGCCCCRGATTAACACGTGGCTGCTCTGGCTCCCTGTGCACTCCTTTACTCTGCAATTACCCTGTCAGATCGTTAACATCTGGTGAGAGGAGCTCGTGGTAACCGCAGGTATCTCAAAGGAGAAGAGCTCACGCCGCAGCAGGACCACCAGTCACAACCACCACACCTTACTGGTGCTTAGTGGAGGAGGAGTGTGGGTTTGAATCGYGCCTGTGCAGCCCCACAGATCCCCTGGGGGGGCTGCACCCACGGATGGGGCAGCAGAGCATCCCCAGCCCCTCCCCAAACCTGCCAGGCACCGTCACACAGCCCCAGCACAGCCCCTTGGCACCTGCGGCTCCACACATCCCCTGCTCCGGAGCATCCCCGCGCGCTGCTCCTCGAGAAGCCACAGCCCCGTGAAAAATATTCCACTTTTCAAGAGAGAATCCTGAAGAGCAGCTCCCAGGTTGGATCCCCAGATGGGTTCCTCTGCATGCTAAAAGCACAGCCGGCTCCGGCGCCAGGGCGCGCGCGCGACAGACGGAATTAACGCTGCTCCTATTTATAGGGCTTTGATTAGGAGCTCGTCACCTCCAAGTTTTTATTCCCTTTATCCATTTATAAGGCCATAACGCAGTTTGACTGGCTCTGGATAGGCCGGTGTCCCACCGACTTTGCCAGAACCTAATGTGCCATTCAGACACACTTAAGCCTGTAATAAGCAGCAGCCTGCGCCCTGCAGGGGTTTAACTGCCTCAAAAAACACCCTTTAGCTCCCATCCCACCCTGYGCTGGGGGGCTGAGGTGATGCCAGAGCCAGGAGGGACCCCAGTGCTGTGCCAGCCCCTCTGTGGGGTCTCTGGGCACCTCTGGTTTGTGGTAGCAGCASCCACAGCAGCCATTCCCAGGGCTCCTCACCCATCCTGGGGTTGGTGTTCAGGTCCCCACAAGCTCCTGCGCTGCTCCCAAGGCTGCTAATCCCCCCTAAGCATCCCAGAGCTCCCGTCAGCAAAACRCTTTCTGCCTCCAGACAAATCCTCCCAAAGAGTTTTGCTGAGCAYGGACTTTCTGCCTGTCCAAAGCCCATCGACAAATTAAAGCACCTGCCCTGGGGGATAATTCCACTAAAATTGGGCGCAGCTCATGCTGGTGCCAACTTGATTTTCTGTTAAAACCTGGGAGTATTTGTAAAAATCTTGTCTTCTGGAAGGCGCCCAGCACCGTGGCTCAGGCACAGAGGGAGGGGTGAGACCAGCTCGGCAGAGCTGGGGAGCAAGGAGTGGGATCCCGAGATGCTTCCCCAAAGCAGCCTGCCCTGCAGAGTGGAGGCAGCCCGGGATTGCTGGTCCCAAGCCTTGCTGGATCCTTGTTTGGGCAGCCCCAAAACCCACATTGCTCCAGGGCCATCCCCCAAAGCACAGCATCCATCCCAGCTCAGCCCAAGGAGCCCAACCAGACACATCCCTCCGTCYCATCCTTTCCTCCTCCTGTCTCAGCTGCTCCCATCCCGGGAGAGATCCACTCACCATCCTCCCTGGACTTCTGGATGAAGGCCTCCACCCCGCTTTCCCCGTAGCTGCCCTCGGAGGCCAAGGTGGAGACGTAATTCCACTTGAGGGCTTTGACAATGTCCACCATGGCCTGGGCCTGGTAGGTGTCCGAGGGGACGACGCGCGAGAAGAAGTCGTAGCGGCTGTTGTCGCTCAGGTCCGGCGCCGTGGAGGCGTAGCTGATCTGGGGGATCTGGGATGGAGGAAGCAAAGGCACAGAATCAGGGGAGGCAGGTGATGATCTCCACCCCACAGCCACGCCCACGGTCCCAAAGCCTTGCTCTGGAGCAGAGGGAGGTGAGAACTGAGGATGAGCACGGGGTAGGTGGAGCATGTGCCACCATCAGGTGCTCCAGGGGACATCGGGGCTTGGGGAACACCTACAGCTCAGGAACACCCAGCAGGACYCCAGAAGGGTTTCTGGAGAATCCAGTGTGGGAGAGACCAAAGGGAAAAAAACCATAATTTTGCCCTGGCCAGCATTGCCAGGGTCTCCCTTTGGCTTCATCCCCAGGAAGGACAGATCCAACCCATCCTGCCCCCCCAGCCCTAAATAAGCCCCTTAAATTAACCAGAGCCACCGCACCTCTCCCAGCACACTGGAATGATTTAGCACCACGGGATCAGGCGATGTTTAACACTTACACAGCACTTTCCATTTCCAAAAYGCACCACACATCCTCATTTATCTTAAAGATGGAAAAGGCTTATTAAATTATCAAGCCCAGGTTCTCCCCACCAGCTGCTGGAATCCGAGTTGGTGCAATAAGCCCCAGCCACCTCGCTGGCAGCCCAGCTGGGAGCTGCAGCCCAGGGATGAGGTGTGCACCAGGGCTGGGTGTCCCAACCCTCCTGGCCCCRCTCCATTCCCCTCCAGTCCTGCATCTCCCAGTTCCCTCCTTTGTTTCTCTGTGATTTCCCCTCTCCCACTCCTGCCTCTCTCTATTAAATGCGATTCTGGCGTTATAAACCCACGACTCCACCTGAATGCTAAAAGGCCCCTGGAAAGGAGCAGCCACCCTTCTACCTGCCTGCAAAACAGGAGATGAAAAAAGGGAGAGATGAAGCAGGAGTGGGAGAGGGAGAGGAAGGAATCTTTATCAAGGCACAAATAGGATTACTCCCCGTGACAATCTGCTTTGTGCTCCGTTCCGAGGGGCTCTGATCTGCTCGTTGGGGATCTCTGACTGGAGCCTGTGCATGAGACTCCATTAAAATTCTGCTCAGCAGGTGAGGAGCTCGCCTGGCAATCGCTCATCCCCGGGGGAGCAGGGGGGCTGCTCCCAGCACAACCCCTTCCCTCCCCTTCCCTGCCCAGCCTGCAGGAGGGACACGGGCTCGGGATGGAGGCAGCGCCCACAACGCGCCCACGAGGCCAGTGCCCACATCAGAGGTGATCTGGGGTCCAGAGGGTCCTTTCCCAATGATTTTTTTCCCCTGCCAAGTGCTTTGGTTTCACCTCTTCCACAGGGCACTGGAGATGGAGATGTCCCAGCTATTCCYCAGGCCACTGCCATCCCACCCAAGCTCCAACAGCCTGGATTAACCCTGGCCTGCCCATCCTGCTCCAGCCTCAGCTGGAAAACGAAGCCCAGAAAATACCTGTTGATCCACAGGCTATGGAGTGGAAGCTGTATTTTAATGAACAAAAGGAAAGGGCTTTTTCCCCTYGCTCCTCTGCCTTGGATGAAAGTGAAAATAAAATACCAGTTCCCAAATGACCATTTCATAGATTTCTTCTGCCTTTTCCCCCCTCTGCCTTTTTGATAGCCCAACTCCTGGCACCAGCTATTTTCTCAGATAAAAGACAAAAGTCCTTTTAGGTACATAAAAGCAAAATGCAGGCAGGGAATTCAAGGTTCTTAGAAAGAAGGATGCAGTAGAAGAGGGAGCTGGAAACATCTCCCAATTGCAAATTTGCAGCACTGGTGGTCCCTTGTCTGGCTTATCTCCAGCCTGGGACAAACACTGTGTTGAGGAAATCATTAGGAGCAGCCTTCCTGCACCCCAAGAGTTCCTTGTCCCACCAAGAGTAGGGAGTGATCCCAGGGCAGGGGGTAAACCTCCTTCCTACTCTTGTTTTGAATCAAAAATCGTCACCCAGAATCATCACCCTGAGCCTGGAGAAACATCCCTTGGGATGGTGGCAGCCAGGGCTGGAGACGTCATCCTGCTCCTCCGGGGTCAATGGACTGGTGTGAYTGACCTCAAATGCACTGGGAAAGCTGCATTCGGTGCCCTCCGTTATCACCCATCATTAACGTGGCTCAAGAGCTGCTGTGGTGTTTCCTCCACCAGCAGGAGACAGAATCCCCCCAGGCTGGGAAGAATTAGGCAAAGGTGGCGATTTCAGCACATCCCAGCTCAGGCTTAAACCACTGATGCCAACATCAACCTGAGCAGGCAGGAAGAACCAAAACCCAACCAAAAACCAACCAAAACCCAACCAAAAACCAACCAAAAACCAACCAAAATCCAACCAAAAACCAACCAAAACCCAACCAAAACCCAACCAAAAACCACTGCAGAGCCAGAGCTGAGCACACTGGTCAGGAGCACCCCACAAGCAGGGGCTCCTGCACCACCCCCCCATGCCAGACACAGGGTCAGGAGCAGCTGATTCCCTCCCCATAATTATTAATTTCATGCATATCTTATGCAAAGCCCTGGTTCGCCGACAAGATGGAATTGATTTAATTAGAATTTCCATCATCGAGCCATTTGGATGGCAGCTTTTAATTAGGGAGAGCGTAAAGCACCGCAGGGGCTGGGGCAGGGAGGGGCTGAGCGGGGCTGCTTGGAACTCAGTGCTGGCATGGATGGAGCTGCTGCCCCCTCCCTGGGCACAGGGTCAGGGCCAGGATGCAGCCTTGGCATCTCCCTGGAGAGGGAAAAGGCAGAGCTAAAACTCCAGGCAGCACAGCAGGCGCAGGAGGATGCTGTCCCTCATCCCTGCCACCACCTGTCCCACTCCTCCTCAACAAGCTGTGCCCAGGGACCCCTCAGGGCTGGGGGCAGCCCAGGGGAGCCAGGCAGCTGCAATTTGTTTCAATAAGCCCAGTGAAGAGCAAGGAAACGAAGTGGCAGCAGCGGGTGATKAATCAGAGCGTCCCCCTTCCCGCTCAGTGAAGGTTATTTACCTGCTAAGTGGGGAAGCTGTCCTGAATCCCTCCACCCTGCTGCCCCCACAGCCTCGGGGCGCCCTGCCATGGGCCAGGGGGCTCAGCACTGCCAGGAGGGGCTCAGCACTGCSAGGGGCTGACCCAGCTCTGCACCTGCCAGCCCCAGGCAGCGCAGCCTCGTGGGGCTGCGGGTGCCGRGTGCCCGGCTGCAGCGCGGGCAGCGCCGTCCCCAGGTGAATTATTCATGTTGTACAACAGCCCTGCGCTGCAGAGAGCGCCTGCACTCGCTGCCACGGAGAGGAAACAGCCGCCTCAAAGTGCCTGGCACGTGTCARAGCCATCCTCTGGCTGCTCACCCCACGCTGAGCGCTTGCGCTCCAACTTGTCACAGCTCTTTCTGGATGGGGGTGAAAAACGCGCCTCAGATCCCTTTTAGGGGATCCCATTTGCAGGAGAAGGGCCTGGGTTCCTTGACCCCTTCGCCGCTGTGGTGGTTCAGCAGCCAGTGGGTAGAGCTGGGGCTGGAGAGGCAGCAGCAAGGGGTGGGAAGGAGCTGGGAGGTGCCAGAGCGCTGTGGCAGTGGCGCCAGGGAGATGCTATCACACAGAGCCCAGAGCACGGAGCTGGGGAAAGGATTTTCTGCAGGCAGAGCGACGAGGAGTGATGAAACCAGCTTGGACAGAGGATGCCGCATCTGCAAGTACTTCCACTGATGTACAGCTTTAATTAGGAGGCGGCAGCTAACGAAGGACCCGTTATTTATTTATGTGGTGCAGGAGCGACAAAAGCCCTGGCAGGGAGGAGCAAGGCCAGCCTAGGGGGGAGGGCTGGGGGCTGCGCAGGGGATGGAGCAGGGAGAGGTGCACAGGTGGGATGGGACAAGGGACCACAGCAGGGAGAGCATCATTTTGAGACAGGATCAGCCACCTGCAGTGTGCTCATGGCCACAGGAGAGAAGAGGGGAAACTGGGGGGGCTGCCGTGCTGGACTTGAGAGGACTCCTCACSTCGGTGGAGTCTGATTCACTCTGTGCTGCTTGCTGGATATCCTGGAGCCCTTTCAGATGTGCTGGAGCCTTYCCAGATGTGCTGGAGCCCTCCCCAAGAACTACTTGAGCACTCAGAGGGCACTTGGAACACCCCGCAGGGAGGGTCCCCCYGTGCCAGCTCCCTTTCTGCCAATGTCCCCGTGCTGGGGGAGCACCGAGGGGSACAGGAGGGACACAGCAACACGGGGCCAAGCAGGAGCAGAGCTCCAGCAAGCGCCACGCTCCAGGGAATGGGCAGAGGCAGCTGCCTGTGCCCGAGGCAGTCAGTGCTTTGCTGAACCTCGGAGCAGAGTCACCCACGCTTAAAGGTCAGCGGCGGCGTGAAATGGAAGTCGCCTTATTCTCATTTTAAGCATGTCCCTGCCATAAAAGCAGTGTTTGAATAACAAAGAGCAGCAGAAGCAYTCGGGTCATGGAGGGGGGAAGAGCCTCCAGAAGCCCCAAACCCCCAGCCCCTGCCTGCTGCAGGAATGGCTGTGCCCAGACACAACCCCAATCCCATGGGAATGGTGTCCCTGTGCTGGGACCACTGAGGAGGGCACCAACCCCCCCATGGGGATTCCCTGCTCTCTAGGAAAGCCTGAGATTTTCCTTATTCTCTCTCCCAAGGGGTTTTGAAGTCTCCATCCTCTACCTGCTCGTCCCCCCATTCGCATTTCTTCCCTGCCCCATTGGGCTGGGATCAGCTCTGGATTAAAGTTCTCAGTGCTCAGGATGCACCAGCAGCAGCACCAGTGCCTGGCTGCTCAGCTRGGGCAGGGCTGCACCTGAGCTCAGTGACATCCTCCTGACCAGATCACAGCTCTTTGCCCAAGGATCAAAACTGGAGGAGAAGGGTGAGGGGAAAACAACAAAAGAAACTAGAAAGACTTCAGTTGCCCCCGACTATTCTGACTGTCACTCTCCTGCCTCCTTCCCCACTTCCAGCCTCCCTCCTCCTCTCCAGAACAAGTATTCAATCTTTTTTGTCTTGGTAAATAGCTTTTAAGTTCCTCCCACTCCCTCTAATTTATATTATTTTAATTATTGAATAGCCCTCTCACTCGTCGCCTGGAACATTAACACGTTTTTAAAAAAAAAGGGACCCAGAAAAATCAAACTCCATCAGCGATCTGGTTCTTCCGTCTTCACTAACAGCTTCCAGCCCTCCCAGGAGGGGACCCAGCTCTCAGCATSTTGGGCTGGCAGGGGAAGAGGAGGGGAAAGACAGAGGGGGAAACAGAACCAATCCTGCAGAACACAGGGGTTTCAGGGTGCTGGGAGAAGGCCAAGATGGGATGGGGCCCCCATTGCYACTGGAGGTGCAGAATATTCACATTTGTCCCTTATTTCTGCAGAGGGACCCTTGTTCACACACTCTGCAGCTCAGGGACGTGGTCGTGGATAAATAAATGTACAGCAAGGGGAAAAGGAATTATCAACTCCTCGGCATTCCTGCGGCTGGCACAGAGCAAAAGGAAGAGCCCTACTCATCCCAACACAGCCCGAGCMCCCCTGGGGCTGGTGGCACAGGACAAATGTCCCCAGCCTGGCTGATGTCCCCCTGGACTGGAGCAGAGCAGCCCCAGCTGTCCCCTGCCATCGGCCATCGCTGCCTCCGGCCCTCTGGCTCAGGTGGGATTTACATTTTGGGGTATGACCCACACCCCTGAAGGAGCATCCCCCAGAACCAGCACCAAACCCACCCTCAGCCCACCTCCCACCCAGCCCCCACCACGGGGCGGGAACACCAGCGCCACAAAACCGGGGGAGATGAGACAAAATTCCTCCTGCTCCCAGTGTCGTCACCGGAGAGGGATGGAGGAAGGGATCCCCAGGGACCCGGGGGAGGCAGGAGAAGCATTTTAACAGCACCAGCTCTGCCTCCCCCCAGCTGTGGAGGAAGAGGCACACGTGGAGAAAAGCTGCCAAAGCATCCGCGGGGGTTCTGCCGAGGGGTTTTCCTTCACCTGGCCGAGCCCTACCTTGAAGAGCCGCAGGATGTTGGCCACCATGATGGACACGGAGCTGCCCGAGGCGCCGATGACRCCGACCACCCGCTCCGGCTTGGTGATGATGGGGGGTCCCCCGCTGACACAGCGCACCTCGGTGCTGTCCTTCTCGATGAGGGCCTGCACGAAGGTCAGCGACTGCTCCAGGGCGTGCGTGTCCCGCGAGCACGTGTCCAGGATGCGGGCGCCCAGGGTGATGTTGGGCAGCAGGTCGGGGTCGTTGTTGATGCGGTCCAGGGCGAAGAGCATGGCCTCCAGGCGATGGATGCCCTTCTCCTTCTTCAGCTCCCCGCAGGCTTTGCCCTCGGCGCCCCGGCCGTGCACGGGGAAGAGCCCCCCGAGCGTGATGTCGCCGTCGATGCGGATGGAGTTCATGTGCGGGTAGCCCTGGCCTTTGGGCTTGGCAGCACCCCCGGGCGCCCACCCCCAGCTCCAGGCACTCAGGAGGAGGCAGAAGGACAAACGCTCCATGCAAAAGTGACCCCCGCTCATCGCCAAGGCCGTGCTGGGGCAGAGCTCGGGCCGGGAACGCGGCGCTCAGGGGGCCGGGCTGGGCTGGGCGGGCGGCATGGCTCCGGAGGGATCCCGCTCCGGCTCTGTCAGCGGCTCCCCACGCTGCTGCCGGCCCCGGGGGAGCGCCGGGAGGTCGGGATGCAGGAGGGTGCCGGGGTCTGCATGGCTACACCAGAGAGGAGAGACAGCAGCAGAGCCGCGAGCCCACGCAAAGCTTCGGGTCCTTCCTCCGGAGACCTTGGAGGGATGGGGAAAAGGGGAGAGAGAAAATTAGGCAGGAGCAGGAGGAAGACATTGGCTGTTCCAGGCTTTCATCAGGGAGATGGTGGAAATAAGCATTGGGGATTATTGCAAAAAATAGATCTGGGGCCTCGGGGATACTGCCCCACAGAGCAGCACAGGTCAGTGAGCAGCTCAGAGGGGGCCCTGTCCCTTCTTAAGGCAACTGAGAAGGTGTCCCAAGACAGCACTCAAGAGAGCGGCAAACCCCACACACACCCCCAGCCCTGGTCCCTGCCCATCCTAAAACACCCCTGCTTTTTCCCAGCTGGTTTTTCAGTCACCTTCCACAAGCCCCAGTGTCTGGAGCCCCACAGACTGAGGTCTGCATCCTCAGCTAGAGGCAGGCACTGCCAAAACCCAGCGTTCCAGATCCGAGTCACAACCCAAAGCACTGCGCTCTCCCGCCGCTCTCCCTTCAGGCCACTGATTCCTGAGCCAGCAGCTGCTTCCGCTATCGACGGCTTCCAGCAGCAGATATCGACAGTACCTGAGCTGTCCCTGCCCCAGCAGCACAGCCCCTGCCTCAGTTTCCCCCCGAGGCAGCCTCGCCCTCGTGCCCATCCCCACCGTCGTCTCCCGGCAGCCGCTGATGGATGCTGAGGGCAGCGCATGATTAATGCAGGCACCAAAAGCAGCGAGGAGCCGAGCAGGCAAATGCATTCCCCAGGCAGGACGAGCAGCAACAGTGAGACCAGGGAAACGGCTTAAATTAATCTCAGCTCAAGCCCTGAGTCGGCCCAAGCCCACAGCTGCTGGACAGAGTCTCACCAGCCCCAAGGGTGCTCTGCAGCCGTCCCAGCCAGGAGGACCCTGGCTTCAACTCACCTCCATGAATTATGCACCTCCCCGCCCGCCGCAGCCGCTTGAAGGCCCATCTCCAAAGCGATTCTGACAGCCGGGGCTTTTAAGGAACCAGAATTACCCGGTGCCCAGCTCYGTGCTTCCAAAGGCAGGAGGTTGGGAATGCCGCAGCAAAACCCCCGCCCCAGCCTGCCGGGAGAGCCCCTGGGAGCGCGGCCCTGCTTGGATCAGGGACAGGGATCAGACCCGTGCATGGTCCTGTCCCCTCTGCAAGGTCCACCCCACGCATCACCGGTGGGCACGGAGCAGGGGAATGCGGCTCCTGCACGGTCTGGGMGCAGGTCAGGCTCTGCCCGTGCTGGGGAGGAGGAGGAGGATGGGGAGATGAAGGGATGCTCAGACACCACGGCTGCCTCCAGAGCCCCGCACCAGCCAAAAGCAGGTCAGCTCTCCCACCCTCATCCCTGGAGCTGCAACACTTCTGCCCATCAAAGGTGGGATGCTCACACCATGGACCTGCTCCCAGGAAARCCCTCAGCGCCCACGGCAGCTCCCACAGAGCTGGCAGTGCCCCCAGAGCCCACTGCCTTTCCCTTTCTTCTTTTAAGCTTTTTCCCTCTCTGTTCTCTCCCCTTTGTGGCTCCTTTGATCATATAATCTGAACGAACTGAAGGTAAAAATATCACGGCAGGCAAGAAGAAAGCACAAATAATGGGGAGAGGAGGAGGGGGCTGGTTCGGATCTCTCACGGGGGAGATGGAGCCGGAGTTACCCGATGAGCCCCTGCTGCAAGCGGCCCAGGAAGGGGTGACAGATGAGCACCCCTGTCCCCTCCAYCTGTCCCCAGYCACACACAGCTCACTGCTCCCACACAGCCCAGACCTTGGTTCCGCCATGCCTGAGCCTCCCCAAAGCAGCTGCTCCACCAGGGGCACATCTGGAGGGAGGTGCACATCTGGAAGAAGACACCTGCCTACAGCAGGTGCTCACGGAGCAGGGAACGCCCTTACCCACACACACCGGGCAGCGAGGGGCCCCAGCCACCCTCCTGTTCCACCTGCACGGCTCCACAGGGGCACCACGAGGGTGGCAATAACAGGRTGGGATCATCACTCAGCATGGCGCTTACCCCAGCCCCGAAGGAAGGAGAAAATCTGCTTTCTCCTGCTTCCACCAGCACAGCATCGGYGAGGACAGAGCCCTCCCATCGCCCTCATCCCGGCTATGCCGCAGCCCGACCTGGAGCTGGGAGGYGGCACAAGCACCAAGCAAACCGAGATCTCCCGGGTGTGGGTCATCCCCTGCCCGAGCCAGGGTGGGCTGGGCAGCGCCAGCGCGGAGGGAGCCGGTGCTGCTGCCCCAGGACAGGCAGAGCCCTGCGGGTCCCGGCACCCCGGACACGGGGCCCGGCAGCACGGTGGCATCCTGCCCCCCTCTAGTGGTGGCCACCGGGCCACCGGCATCGCCAGCCACGGAGGGCCCTGGAAGGAACAGGAGAGGGCTCAGCTGGGCAGGCGAGCCCCTCTTGGGGCGACCTGGTCTAGTGGGAAGTGTCCGTGCCCATTTCAAGGGCTGGAACTGGATGAGCGTTAAGGTCCCTTCCAGYCCGAACCATTCTGTGATTCCATGGAATCAAACTCTGATTAAAAATTCCCCCACATCACAGAGATCTCCTGCTGCAAAACCCTCTCCAGTGCCTGGAGGAGCAACCAGCCACCCCAGGCATCTCCTCTGCGGCTCCCTCCCGCAGCTCCTCCTGCACATCCCTGCAAGCACTGCCCGGGCTGGACGGTGGGGGACACACTCYGGACAGACCCCACTCCCCAGAGCTCTGCCTGCAGCAGGATCCRTCATCTCCCAGTTCAAAGCCAGAGCATTTTCTGGGGCTCGTTAAACCCAGCAGAAGCTGAGCTGGTTACAGCCCAGGAGACRCAGCAAGAACCAGCCAGGAGCACCCAGCACTCACCTGCACCCATCCCCAGCTGCTCCACCAGCACCGGAGATTCCAGCCCAGCCCTGGCACTGGGAGGGCTGTGCCAGCTTAAGCCACACTGGTTCCTACCAGCTCCACTGCATCTTTTTGAAAATCAAGGCTATTTCTTTCCCCACCTGCTCTTCCTCCAGCAAGCAGGGCCAGCCAGCAGGCAGCACAATATCCCAATTAGTGTACACTCACTCACTCACTCCCGCTTGCMAGCAGCTACAGGGTACTTCGCTTGGCTCCTGGTCTTTTTAATTGCAAAAGCTCCATGAAGTAGAGCAGAATTGAGAYGTGGACAGAGGGAGGGGATGCCAGGTTAAGTTCTCTCCCGACAGGCAAAACCTTAAGTATTCAGGTCCAGTACCCCAGTGTCCGCTCGGAGAAGCAAGGCCACGGCTCAGCAGGCAGCAGTGAGCAGAGACCCCAGATTGTGCCATCCAAACCCCCCCAGCGAGCTCCAAAACACAGCCCCTGCCCCAGCAACCCCTCAATCGATGCACGAACCGATAGCACAACGCTCGCACAAGCCCGAGCCCATCACTAAGGTGCCAACTCGTCCTCTCTGCAACCAGGTCCTGMCAGCACCCGGCTCAGAGCCCCGTGGTGGGGGAAAGCTGGGTATGACCACCCACCTCAGTGCCCCGGAGCATCTCCTGAAGGATGCTGAAAGTGCAACCAGAAGTGCTGCCGTAGGGCGCAGATGAGACCCAGGGAACATTTATCACCCCATATTTATATATGTCCTTAACTGCAGCAAGCCCTCTCCTTCCGCCTCCCTCCCGCTGCCAAGCAGGTCAGGGCTAATCCCTCACTTTGAAGGATGGCATGGCGCGGCAGGGGGGGRAGGCGAGCAGGATCCAGCCCCGGAGCAAGCGGAGAGAGAGCAGCAGCTCACCTTGCGGGCGGGCGGCGCGAGGTGTCCGCGGGCAGCCGGCGCAGAGCTCCAGCGGCAGCGAGGGAAGGAGGGAAGGAGGGAGGGAGGGAGGGAAGGAAGGAGCCGCCGCTGGTCCCCGCTCCTGCCACGTGCAGCAGAATCCCGCAATTAATTTTTTATCGCCATCTGCAATTTGGGACGGTGCTGGCTCTGAGCGAGAGCACGGCCTGACTGCCGGTGCCCGGCAGCGCCCGCGGCAGCGCGCGGTGTCCCCGCTCCCCATCACACCCACGCCCCGACACTGCGGTCTGGCAGTGCCAGCCCCTGCCCACACCCCCCCGGCGGTGACTCCAGAGACCCCCATCCTCAGCCGGGCTCCGTGCAGGGCCATCCAGGGAGCTGCAGGGAAGAAAACCCTCCCCGAGGTGCAGCACCCGGGAGGAAGAGCCGGTGCCCGCAGYGGGCACGAAGCCGGGGAGGGCGGCGGGCGCGGGTTCACGTATGTTMTAATTAGGACCTGCCACTTCTTCAAGCCGTTGCCTTTCTGGGAAGAGCTGGAAGGGGGTGGCTGAGCTGACAAATCCATCCTCCTCCTGCCTGATGCCAAAGTTGAAGCACGTGATGCTCTTTTTCGGGGAGCAGTTAGGCTGCTCCGCAGGGCGATGCTGGCCCCTGGGATGTGGGGCCAGGCCATGGCTCCACTCGAGCTTGGATTCCCATGGGAAAATCCCCTTGATGCTGCTCCGATACCCCGGGGTGCAGCTCAGCATCCCTAAGCCAGTGCCTGATGCCATCCTCAGAAGAGCTTTGCCTGTAGCCCCCCAGCCTGGGGCAGCTGGAGCCAACACTGCCCATGGGGACCCTCTGCCATCACAGAGGGACCAYCTCCACCAGGAGCGCTGCCCCTCCAGCCCRGCCAGGCTGGCCACAATCAGGAGGGAACTCTGCACATCCCATCGGACTGAGCCCCCCAGCACAGAGCTGGCAGGTCACAGAGAAAAGGGTCTTGTCCCAGCTCTCCCCCTCACAGCCTTGCCCGGCACATCCCCAGAGCATCCCCCGCTGCCTGATGCAGATAAACGCTGCTCACAGGGCACAAACGCGGGGAAGCAAACGAGCTTTTTCTTTTGGCAGTTCTCGTGGTGTTTTCCCGAGCTCCTCGCTGCATTCAACAGATCAGCTCTGCTCCTTCTCTTCCATCCATCCTTCCATCCCTCCGCCCCTCCCCGAGCCCTGCCCGGGGCACACGGCCGCGGCCGGTGGGCTCCTGCGGTGACCGCCAGCCCTGCCTCGTGCCGCCCCCGCCGAGCCCCGAGCCACAGGTCACCTGCAGCGCGATGGCGATGGCACAGGCGGTGACTCACCCGCAGCCTCTCCCGTCGCAGCCGCCGCCGAAGGCAGCGGGCATCCCCCAGCGCCGGAGCAGCCCACGGAAAATCACCCGGCTGGCAGAGCACGGCAAACTCATCACACCGAGGGGAGGAGGAGGAGGCGGAGGAGGAGGRGGGCTGGCGGGGCTGCACCCGGACAGGCAGTGGGAGAGTTCTCCTGTTTTTTCTCACGGTCGCCAACTTCCCCAGCGGCTCCCGACGCCTCGGATCCGCTCGCCCGGAGAGCGCCAAGGAGCGGGAGAACGCYCGGGAGAGGAACCGACCCCGCGGCGGAGCGCGGCTCTGCCCGGCCCGGGGGTGCCTCCGAGGGGTCGCTCCGGCGCCGAGGAAGGGTCGTCCCTCCCACAGCCCCTCCGAGCCGGCAGGGGAAGCGCCTTCAGCCCTTCGCAGCTCTCCTGTCCCCCCTGCCCTGCCCTGCGGCGGCTCTGCGGGCGCTGCCCGCTGCGGCGAGGCGAGGGCAGCCCCCGCCGGCGGCTCGGCCGCGGTCACGGCCACCCKCCCCTGCCCGCCGCCTCTGCCCCGACCCCTGCCAGCCCCCTGCGTCCGGACGAGCCCCCCAGCGCCCCTCCCGGAGCCCCCGCCGGGCAGCGGGCACCTCTGGGGACAAAGGTGGCAGCTTGGGGACCGGGGCAAGGGGTGCCCTCCGTGCCCCTGGCGGGGGGGGGAGCAGCGGGGCGAGGAGGGGGCAGCGCCCCGCAGTCTCCAGCAATGAAAAATGCGATGAGAGGGAGAGGGGGGAGCGCTGGGGGTTCCGGGCTGCAGCCCCCGCTGTCGCAGCCCCCCCAGCTCAAAAATAGAAGGAAAGGCGGAAAATTCGCCGGGGCGTTGTGGAGGGGGGGAGCGGCGAGGCTGCAGGGAGGGGGAGCGGGGGCACTCCAGCCCCGGGGGAAGGTGCGGGGACACCGGGACGCTCCCCCCGCGCCGCCCGCACTTACCCGCGGGCAGTGCCAAGTTGGCGGCGCCGCCGGCCCCGTCTCCGCCCGGTGCCCGGCGCCGCGATCCGCCCCCG
>JACDOX010000430.1:0-61868 GCA_014549065.1 Cardinalis cardinalis | reverse complement strand
GGGAGGCGGGAAAACGCGTGAGGGGAGAAAGGGAAACAGGGCCGAGAAACCCGGGGAAAACGGAAAAATGGGAACCGGGAGAGCCAGGAAGGGGAAAACGGGGGGGAAAATCGGGAGAGAGGAAGAAAAGGCCCCTGAGGGGGGGCACAAGGAAAGGCGAGCGGAGGGGTGGGCAAATAGATGGAGGGAGGGATGGGGGAATTGAACGTCTGGCCCAGCTGGGGGTGTGGGTGAGAGAAGAGGGATGGATGGATGGATGGATGGATGGATGGATGGATGGATGGATGGATGGATGGATGGATGGATGGATGGATGGATGGATGGATATGTGGGTGTGGTGGGAGACAACCATCCCACAATGCCGGGGTGGCCGAGTTTCAGGGGCTGCTGTGGGGCTGGTGTCCCCCGGGCTGGAGCCGTAGGGACTTTGGCAGGGGCGGTGGCGGTGCCGGCAGTGTCACCCACAGTGGTGGCAGCGCCCCAGCGCTGATCCCGGCCGCAGGGCTAATCCGCTTTGCCCRCGGGGACCAGATGGTCCTGCTAAGTGGGTCAGGCAGGAGCGGGGGACACCAGGGAGCACCGGGCCCCGCTGTGCTTCCCAACAGCTACAAAAAATAATCACCAGGGGGAATGGGGTGAAAGAGAGGCCTGGACATGGCGGGGCTGGGGGGACACAGCCCCTGSGCTGGCAGCAGGGCAGGGCTCAGCCCTGCGGAGCATCCAGAGCCTGCTGGGCTGGTAGGGAAGAGCAGCAAGTGGTCTGCAGCCTCTGGGATGGACCTGCCCGTGGCACAGCCTGTTGTACCCTGCCTGCACCTCTGCCTATACCAGTCCCTGYGCTGCTGCCTCACCTCCTGCCCAGCCCATTCCGGGTTATTTTCCCTCTCCAGACCAGAAAAGGGCACCAGTTGTCCTGAGAGTGGCCAGCTGCTGTTGTTCCTGGTGTCCCATTGTCCCCAGGAATGCAGCTRGCCCCACTAGCCCACACTGACCCCACTCTCCCCAGCAGCGGCAGTGGTTTCCCTGTCTGTGTTGACTCCCCCTGCCCCAGAGACCCCTCCCAAACCAGCCCCTGTTCAGCGCTGCAATGGGGGAACCACAGAGTGGATCAGGACCCCCAGTCCCCCCGCAGCCCAACGCTGACACCTCGGGAGCCTTCCATGCTGCCACCATCCAGCGCTGCCCATCCCCTCCCAGCTGAACCCTGCTGCGCCAGGGCTAAAAATAAATCCATCAATTTCTAGGAAAGCTCCTTGGAGAGCGTGAGCGAGTGGGAGCACATGGCCAGGAGGAGCATGCGTGCTCCAGGGGAAGCAGCATCCTCGGSAGGAGAACCGGGGCCACCAAGCCCCTCCACATGGCCAGAGCCAGCCCAGGACACCCGCAGCATCCCCAGATCCCACGTGGGCGTTTTTATTTACCAATCCGCTGCTTCCCAGAGCGCCCAGATGAGGGGRAAAGGGGAGTCAAAGCTGGGGCAGCACAGGACCTGCTCATCCCCGGAGAAATCTCCCCCTTGCTAACCTTGGGGTGGGGAAGGATGTCAGGGGGGCTGAGGGCAGCATCGCCACCCATCCTGGGGACAAGGCACCTTTGTGCCCGGGCTGTACGGGGCGTCAGCCAGGGGGACAAAGCCGGAATAGCAACACAGGGTGTTTATTTCTGCCCCAAACCCCGCTGTGAGCCATCACCCCCTCCCCTGCGCTCCTCGGCCCCCAGCACATAATTGGGGACAGCTTTGCTGAGCCGCTAAGCTCCCGTTTAAGCAGCTGAGCGCGAGTGGCCGGATTTCCAGCCAGCGCATCCCTGCGGCTGCTCAGCCGCCCAGAARGGCCGGGGCGGGGGAGCCGCGGTGCCCGCGGGGGCACAGCCGGCCCGGCTCTGCCCGCTCAGGCATTAACGCCGCCGTCAGCCCCGATTAATTCTGCCCTGGGCTCCCGCCGCAGCTGCAGCGCGGGGCTGGGGCGCACCAGCCCCGCGTGTGCTGCGGGAGGAGCCCGGGCACAGCCAGACCCCGAAGGGAATTTGGAAAGGCTCGCTTAGGGATGGGTCTCCGCACCAGGACAGGTTTGCTTCGCAGGGAGATGCGGGAGATCACCTTGCTGTGGCCAGGCAGGCAGCCCAGTGGCAGTGCTGCTGCTCTCGGTGCACCACCTKGCTGTTTTGTGGGGAGGATTTTGGGAAAGAGGTGGGAGCACATCCAGAGGCTCCTCGAGGCTCTCTTCTTAAAATGCCCCTTTATATCGCAGGGTGCACACCCCATCAGCGAGCCCATCCCAACACCAGGCTGGCGGTGACATCCCTGCAGCTCCTCTTCCATGCCCCATCAGAGCCCATCCCAACACCAGGCTGGCGGTGACATCCCTGCAGTTCCTCTTCCATGCCCCATCAGAGCCCATCCCAACACCAGGCTGGCGGTGACATCCCTGCAGCTCCTCTTCCAGGCTGTGGCTGTCCCAAGCCACTGCAGGCAGAGCTTTCTCCTTGGATGACACTTGTGCAATCTCCGAGCTCACCCACGATGGAGAGACCAGGCAGGAGGCAGAGCCGTGTGAAATACTGGCGTGTTTATTGGTTGGCACTAGATTACAGCCCACACTCTCGGCAAACTGGCACCCACCAATTTTATTTTTTCAATTTTTCACTCTTTTAGAGACAGTGACAGCCTCCCTCTGACACACAACTCAACAGAGGAAACCCCTCGTGACAGGACCCCACTGCACCACCCAGCTTCACACACGGAGAGCCCTCCAAACTTTCTGGAGACRCCACAGATGAGAGGTCAGAATCGTGGGGATGTCCTGCACCTGCTCCTGCAGGTGGGGGTGAGGTCAAAGGTACCAGCTCAGACATAAACCAGACAAACCCCCACAGCTCTGACCGACCATGGAGAGTCCTTGTTTAGGGGAGGAATGGAGAAGCCTCAGGCAGGCACACCTGTGGACACGAGGCTGGACAATGGACCYTGGTCATTCATCCCTCAGCTGGGTCTGGGGTCCCCTTCTCCTGATTTGGGGGGACTGCCAGGAGCCCCCCGCGTACACAGAGCTCATGGAAGGACTGAGCAGCAAATGCAAAGTGATCATTCCAGATTTTCTGATTTAATAAATATAAAATAGGACACACAGGAAATTCAACAAACACTCTCAGACCTCCCCAGGTTTCTGAGGCAATTCTAGAGCAAATTCATCAAGTATAACATCAAAATTCCCATCTTCCCACCAAAAAAAAAAAAAAAACCAAACCAAAAACTAAACAACAACAAAAAAACCAACCTCTATGGACTAGCACCAAAGAGAGATTTATAAATCTCCTAAATACAACTTCAGTCCAGTTCAGTTTCTTTTTCACCAGCTCCACTTCAGTTCTGTACAGACCCCTGCCACTACCCCAGCACAGCACTCAGGATCTCCAGAGCCCAGAGCAGCTGGATTAGTTCATTCCAAGGTTAGGAAAATGAGGATCACACCCTGTGTGTGCCAGGGGCTCAGGGAGCAGCTGAGGGACACCCCAGCCATGAGGTCACCACGTCCCTCAAGGGCTGCAGCCACCAGATGATGCCATTACTGAGGAGAACAGAGCCAGGAGGGAAAACCCAGCCAGGGAGCAAAACCAGAGCAGGCAGAGGGAAAAGCTCCTCACAGTGCCACAGTCACTGCCTGGGGCAGGTCTGGCTGAAGATGCAGCTCCATCCCCCCCTAGCASCAGCCACAGGCGCCACTCGGGAGGGTCAAACCCCAAACCAAGCCCTCACCAAGCCCCAGTGTTCCTGTATGCTCTGCACAGGGATGGATGCTGCATCCAGCTGTGGGAAAACACAAACACGTGAATTTGGGATAAAACTGAGAGAACAGGCAGGAAAACCTACARCTCTGGTACAAGGGGTACTTGCTGGACATGTGCAGCCTCCAGGATTTTGATCCCTGCTCGCTGTGGAATGCTGAACACAGCTTCTGCATGGAAAAGCTGAGGCAAAGGCCCAAAGCCTCTGCTAGATCCAGGAAGGGAACTGAGGATTCCTGACATTCCCTACCCACATTTTTAGCCACTGAATAGTTTGTGGCCACACAAGGGAAAAAGCAACACTTGCAGATTCCAACCCCTTTTCAATTTTTCCCTTTACAGAGTTTGCTTTAAGGCACATTCCAGCTCAGGCTGAACGAGCTGCCTCAGTGCTCCACGGKAGAGTAGGGAAGAGCTCACAGCATCCACCTACACAGGACCAGAGCTGGTGGGAATGCTGATACTGCTGCTCCKTCCAGCCCCAGGGCAGACAGCAGCAGGTTTGGGTGCTGCCTGCCCAGCACCCATGGGTGAGGGACCCTGATGTGCAGCCCTCAGGCTCTGCCCCCTTCCACCAGCTGGGTGATGAAGAGCAGCAGCCCCTCCTCACCTCACACCCCAAACCAGCACTCAAGACCTGCCAGGAGGGGGGACCAGAGGGCTGCTGCACCTCCTGGCTGCCTGGGGACACCCTCTGCTGTACCCAGCAGTGCCCAGAGAGCACAGCCAGGCTGAGAGCCAGCTGAGAACTGCTCCCAGGGGATGCTGAGACACAGAGTGACACCTCACATAAGGGTCAGGTCAGCTGAGGTAAGAAACCAGCCTGGAACAGCACCAGTTTCAGCACAGCTGGGAGCCCCAGGCTCATCCCCTGGGACTCAGTGGCTCCAGCAGAGAGACCGAGCAGCAGTGACCAGGCTGTAARACCAGAGCCACCCTCCCACAGCTCCCCTGGCCTCTCACAGACAGGGCAAGGCTCAGTCCCAAACCAATTAACACCAGTTTAGATAAAACCACTCCAACTGCAGGGGGTGCAGCTGTACGAGCTCTAGAGAGAACCTCAGATGCTGAGGAAGATGGGAATTGTGTGGTGCAGGGAGAGGTTCAGGGAGCACAGGGCTCAGGCCTGGTCTGAAATCTGCATCTCTTCCATCAAGGCTATTCCTGCCCCAGGAGCCATTTCCAGTTACAAGGCATAACCTCAGCCACTCCGTGGTAACAGCATCAATCCATGCCACATTAAAACACTTTCTTGGCACAATTTATTTTTTCTGACCCAAACAAATAAGCCATTAGCAAGTCATTAACAATATTCTACCCTAAATTGTCAGTTTAACAGCCCTGTAAAAACATTTTTAGTTTAAAAACAAAAGTGTGCATGCTGCTGATATTAAAACTGCAGTTACTCTTTCAGGAGTACCAGCTGTTTTGTTGCAAAGCATTTCCAACATACTAATCTGTACAGTAGAGACCAAGACTCGTTGAAGGCAGTAGATGGCTGTGTCAGGTGCCTCGCGGGGCACAGGGACAGCGACTCTGGGAATTTCTTGGACACTTCCAGATAGAATATTCAAGCCCTTTTGAGAGTTTGGTTCAGGCTGACCAGCACATAGTGAGAAAGGATTGTACATTYGTCTCTAAGTTGAAGTGAGCTGAACTGGTGTAATTTGGGCTCAATTCCAGAYGCTTGGGTTTGAGCTACTCCTTGAATAATGGGCTGTTCCTTACGCGTGGTTTTCCATGTCAGCGATCACTGGCACTGCTTTTGGCCTTGCTACTCCACACCGATGAAAGCAGGGAGAACAAGGAGAGGAACAGAAAAGGATCTTAAAATGAACAGCTTCTTGCCAAACCAGCAAGGATACCATTCCCCCTTGTCCCAGGCTCCATGGATATTTCTATCAGATTTTCATAYGGTAAGCGCTTCTCAGGAAGAGAGAAAACTCCAGAACAGTGAGTGTTTATTAGAATATTTTTTTGTTAAATAAAGAGCAGGAAAAAAAAARGRAAAAAAAAAGTACTGCAGATTTAATTTCACATCTTGGCTCTGCTCTGACAAAGGAGAAGTTACTGAACTCAGCAACCACTTCTTGTCCCAAGCCAGGGATTAATTAATGCCCCTCCCAAAACTTGTACCTGTCCCAACCCACCCACCCCCAACCCCAACCCTTCCCATTTTATTTCCCAACTAGACAACACTGTTGGCAAATCAAGACAGCATGAAACTTACAGCAATAAAACAACAAACCCCCAAGTGAAGTGTGCCGGCGCATCGGGGAGCTCTCCTGTGCTGCTCCCGCGGCAACGCTGCCTGCAGGAGGCAGCTGTACCTGTCACGGAGGGCACRCTTCAAGCACGCTCCACGGTGCGACCGTAAGTGCTGCAGAACCACAGGACAAGAGACTCAACACCTGAATTTTCCCCCCAGGACTTCTCTTCGCGGTTCTCCGAGCGCGGCAGCGACGCTCGGTGAGCGCGGTCCGACGCTCAGCGCAAACCCCAAGCGTCCAGTTCAGCACGGCGTAAGGCATGTGGACAAGAGAGACACGAGCAGGACGCAGCGGGAGCAGGGACAGCGTTGCTGAGCCTCGCTGCAGTTTGTCCGTCCGACCCCCCCTGCAGCCCCGATCCCACCGCAGCCGGCGCGACCCGGGCGCTATTGCAGCCCTGCTGAGGCTGTTTGGTTTTGGCCAGCGGCCCCAGRCCAGCTCCGTGTGGTTTCCCTCGGATGGAAATGCAGAAACGTCGGTGGAAGCTGCCGGAAAAGCCGCAGGGATGTCTGCAGGGAAGTCTGCAGGTGATCCGAACTCTGCCCTCAACTTCAAGTGTCACTGCACTAAATCGGGAGATACTGGTTGGGGAGTAAACTGGCCCAGCCACTAGCACTGTCACAGAATGTGTGTTTTTAAAAAACAGAACAAAAGGCAAACAGATTAATTATGAACCCTTCTTTTCAGAAGCAGACCAGGATTAAAAAAAAAAACCAAAACTCCCGCAAAATTAAAATGTTAGATCCTCCATCTAAAAAAAAGTTTATACAGATGTGCTGCGAGTAATCCCCACACGGGTCTGAGCAGCACCTTACAGTACAGACTAAGACTTGAAGAGCTGATCTCACATTGGAAGTCTTTTAATTAAAAAAGAAAAAAAAAAAGTGGCTCTGGCTGGGGTGACACGAAGGGGACACTTGGGACACTTCAGAGCACAAGGCAGATGCGGGGCTGGCAGCCTCCAGGCCGTGGAGCGGAGTACCGGGAAAGGGGCACTTCATGCACAAAATGTATTTTACAAAAAAAAGAGCAAAAAAAGCCAACAACAACGAAAAAAAAAAAATCATCCCACCTTGCACTAAATCGCAGCACTCTGAACACTTGCTCTGCCCCATGCCTGGTGTGAGGGAGGAGGCATGGAAACGGGGAGGGGAGGGAAATCCAGGTCTCAGTCTGCTTTAGGGAATTGCTCTGGCAGGGACCTCGTCAGTCATCTGATGTCGGACACGGAGCTCTCGGAGTACGGCGTGCTCATCACCGGGGTGCCGTTGTTGGCCAGACAGCCTTGCCTCAAGGTCTCAAAATATGAGGCCTGCACTGGTTTATGATACTGCAGAACTTTTATGGCATCCTCTATCTTAAACCATTCCCTTTTCCTTCCTGCGGGCAAAGAGAGWAATCAGTAGATGCAACAGAATGGTGTTTTCTGATCTCAAGGGCCTCCCCCTCCAACCCCACACTGACAGCTCCCATCCCCAGGGACAGGCGTTTGTTTAGGGCAGTACATCCCCTGTCTCACATTTCGTAATTAAAAAAAAATATTTTGCTACTTCTGCAACTTCTAGTCAAGCAAGATGCTCATTTCAAGACAACTCAGAACACACACACCAAGCACCACCCARTTTCCATCAGTTTGCAAATGGACTTCAGTTTCCTGTGAACAGCTCTCAGTTCTTACTCTTTCCATGAAGAGCCTGAGGGGAGTCACGCTCCATTTGCTGCAGTGCAGTCACAAACCTTGTGGCAACAACAGGTTCATTTCCACTTGGGAATCCAATTGAAACACAAAGGTTTCAAAGGTAACAGGGAATGATTAACCCACACTGCTCACATGTATTTCCTCTAGTCTCAGACAGGACAGTTCTYCATCTTTGCTTGGTACCATCCAGTGCAAGAATTAAACACAGAATTGCTGCAGAGGCAGCTGGACACTCACTTGGCTTCTCCTGGGCCACAGAGGTGACAAATCATCAATTTCACCACAATTTTTTTTTCCCAAGCAACCAAAGGACAAACCACTGCAACTCTTCCCAATGACACTCCCACAGACTCCGGGTCCCAGAGGGATGCTGAGCTGACCTGTGGTTTGCTTCCATCAGTTAATGCAGCATGCACCAAGCTTACCAATATTGACAGAGTCCTCCCAGTCCTCCAACACTTCGGTGACGATGAGTACGTAAACATAAGTCCTGTGCTTCCTGTCCCGGTTCTGGAAGGCAAAGGGGACAGAGTAACCACCAACCAACAGCAACAACAAACCTGTCTAGGCAGGAGGGCACTGGGCTGCTGCAAGATGCAAACTGCCCACCTTGGGTGCACCTCCTCCCACAGCACAGCTCATTCTTAGCTACTAAAAACTGCTGTGTTTTAAATCACAGAGGTCTGACAGKGTTGATAGGGACACCCAAAAGTGCAGTTCCTGATCTGTGGAGCAGTGGTTTGTGTACTGATGTGCTTACAAATTAGTTCTTCAGCTGGGAAGGTTTTGACCTATTTCACGTGAGTTTGATGGCGTCAGTGCCAGAACAACAGCAAGAGGAGCCGTGTCTGGTACCTGCCCACTGTGCCAGCTGTGGCTGTGAGTGCCACAAATAAGGAGGGACCCCACTCCCCAGCTTTTGGCAGCACCAAGAACATTCAGCCACACCAGTTATCACCAGTGATTTCACTGAAGTGCCCATTGCAAAGCTCAGAATTGCTGAGCAGGTGTGTTTTTATTTACCACCAAGGCTCACTCCACAACTCWGCAGAGCCATTGTTATTCCAAGATGATTTTTTGCAACAAAATTTCACCGTGTCCATGTTTGAAACTTACCTCAAAAATTCCCACTAATCTTCCTAACGTCCCTTTCACTCCAGCCTAGGGAAGTTCAAAGAGAAAAGAAACATGCTTTAACAACAGCTCAGTACGTGTTTCCTACTTGTTGTGCAGGACCAGTTCCTTTAGGACAGGAAGCAAACGCTCTAAAATTCTGCTTGTCTTAAACCAACACAGTCACAAGGCAAAAACCAGAAATGTATCCTGAGTGCTCAACATCCAAGCATTCCCAGGGTTTTTTTCTCTTGTTTTCCTACATTCRAACAATTTTGAATTCAATCTGGGGGAAGAAGAAATATTTGAGGAGTTACTCCTTGCATACCAATACAGTCCTCGTGACTAGAATCTCCTCTGAAGGTTATTACAGCCTGAGCAAGGGGAATATTGGCTTTGGGGTTTGGTAGTTTCACCCCTTCAAAATCAAAGTTTAAGGAAATAAAGTACGTGTAAAACATTCACTTACACCCCAAGAGTGATGTGACAGCTCCCAGGTATTTCAGGGGTGTCYTGCACACACCTGAAACAAGCCAGTATAAACACAAAATGCCATGATGTGGCCCTGGCAGCAGGAACTAGAGAGGTTTGGATGTAACACAAAGGGCAGATGCACACTGAAATAAAGCTCTTGAATCAAGCAGAGACACAATCAAGAGATCTAAGCAACAGTTTTGTCTGTTTGAATACTACTGAGGGTGTACCACTCCATCACATTTGGTGTCCCTTTTGGCACCTCTCTGCTGGCTCCCCCCCACCCTCCTCAGCTCTCTGTGCAAAATCCCAGCCCACTCTCCTGCACTTGCTTTATATTCCCTCTGGTTTATGACTGTAAATGGTTGGAACTCAAGTGCTACAGACGAGATCCTGCTCCGTGGTTTAACAGGTCTGAACCAACCCACACAGCCTGGCACACGACCCAGCCACAACGGGGAGGCAGAGTCGGCTCCGTCTCCAGCAGCTGGAACACATCCCATGAACAGCCCAGGGAAATTGTGCCTCTTGCAGATGAGATACAGAGATATGATTACGCCAGGCTTCTTTTTTTAAAACAAAAAATGTTTGAGTCACATTAATGCTAAGACAAATTCTCTGTCCTACTGACCAGCTGATGCACAGTCTCGTGCTGTCAGAAAGGAAGAACTTTAATGAGACAATTTTCCTGATTTAAGTTCCAGCCTACTGCACGAACAGGTACCAGAGAATCCAGCCAGAGAACACCTCACTCCTGCTGCCAGGCTGCTGATGTGGAACTGCCYCAGGAGCAAAGGGTTTGGAGCCCCCTCACTAAGCAGAAACCCAGAAATCCTTTTGGTAACGCACTCACTGAGCTCCACTGCTAGGAAGTGAATCAACTGAATCTCCCATTTCATTTTTGGACACAAGCTTTATTGTCCCACCAGTATTTGTGACATCCTGCTGGGCCCAGAGGTGCCTCAGTGCCTGTGACTGGGGCTATTTCTGGAGCGAGCAGCAGCTCCATGGAGGAGCAGCAATTCCAYGCAGGTCGGTGCCCGCTGACCTTTGAGGATTCCACCTCCTCTGCCAACCCTGCTGACCTGGCCTCAGCCCTCTCCCAAGGCATCTGGAATGTAAATGCTTCAAATGCATTTCCCTCAAGGAACTCCTTCAGCACTGGGATTTATTTTTAGCTCAGCCATGTTCAACAGGCAGCAGAAACACAGGGAGGAACGGGAGGCTTCCACCTTCACAACACACGGACATGAATGCATTAAAAGGTGAAGCAGAAYCAAATATTTCTGGAAAATAACTGTCTTAAACCAATGCTTCACTGGTTTCTGGAAAAGGCTGTTGAATTTCTGCTCTCCCTACCTGTAGGCACTGAATCAGAAGCCAGGGATTTTGTTGTGATGGTTTAGTGAACTCTCAAGTCTGACTAGAAATAAATTTATCTCCAGGCAACTGGCCAACCTGGAGACGAAGGATGAATTCTGCWCAAGCAGCCTCCCAGGCAGTTTATCCCAGCTCTAGAACTGTGCTGGAAGTAGCAGAGGGAGGTGAGGAGCCCCTTCCTTCTGCGCTGGTAAAGAGAGATGATGGAAATAATGCTGTCTTCAAACCAGGATCCTCCTGCTCTGTCCTGCCTGGTCTTATTTGCCCAAAAAGGCACAAAAAACGATGTCAAGACAAACATGTCTTGTCGAAAAATCACGTTGAATTATCGTCACACAACTGGAGAAAGCTCTAAGCTTTGCTTCACACACAAACTTCCCATGTGCAGTTGCAAATGGTGGCATAAAAGAATGGTTTGGTTCAAAAAAAACATTGGGTTGGTTTTATAAAGCAAGTTCTTACCAAAGCCTGCAAAAACACATCAGCCACTGCTCCTAGGGGCCAATGCCTCTCTCAGCCCGTTTTCCAGTGGATTTTAAAGACAACATACAGGACACCCAACACCAGCAGGATTGTCATACACCTGTTTCTGATAGAGCACTAAATTCCCACACCAACAGGAGAGTTGGTCTCTGTACAATGGCACAAACAAGCATGAAAGTGGAATTCACAGTCTCACACAAATTTCTAACATAGAAGCTGCCCAAGACACCTGAGAAAATAACCTACAGCTGTTATCACTGACAAGTCAAGCTTGGTAACCAGCAAGAGAACTGCCAGGCTCCTCGCTGGGCAAGCTCCCCATCTCCTCCTTCATATGGGCAAGAAAATTTTCTTCAAGAGTTAAAGCACAGTCCCAGGCTCACTCAGAACTGCAGCAGGGTCTGAATCTTAATTTGCAGCAGATGACTCAGGAATTTTCTCCTCGATAGTAAATTAATGGCCCTCCTGGGTGAGACCAGTGAGTGAGGCAGAGGCAGCACAATTGATTTTGTGCCCCTCTAAGCACTGGAAGTGCTGCAATCCTCCAAGTACATGGAGAATCCCAGGAGGGTCCCAGGAGGATGGTCCTGAACCCATCAGCAGGGGTGGAGAGTGCCAGCACCAACTCCTCCAGCTGCAGGTGTGGAAACAAAGCAAGGCAACCACACAACAGGATTCCCTGGGAAAGGCACGCTCGGGTACAAGAGGACACACAGAGCTGGCAAAATGAGCTTTTCTCCTGCTCTGCTGATCTAAATCAGCGTCCAGGGCTCAGAGGAGGAGGAAAAGGCAGCTCTGGCAAGAGCACATCAGCCACAGGCACTGCCAGAGCCAGCTGCCTGCCCAGCACACACTTCAAACCCCCAGTGCACCCAGAGGGGTGGGCTGGGAGCTCAGGACAAGGAACAAAAACCTGGGGGAAATGAAGCTTTACTAGTTCTGCTGCTCATGGAACAACTTGTTTTAATAAAGAAAAATTACTGAAGCCATCCAAGAACAGCAGGTTCAGGTTTCAAAGCTGAAAATAAGTTGGGGTCAGATGCAAAAAGCAGCCTGCAGCAACACCATCTGTTCCTCGGGACAGCTTTTATTTCCTTCCATCTGAGCTAAGGAAAATGTGGGTTGGAATTTCAGCTATTTTACTTTGCTCTATTAGGCTCAAAGCCTGCATCTACTACAGATTACTGCTGGGCAAGAGAACTGTGGTGGAACACCCAAATCTTTGCTCTAAGACCTGCACTACTGATGGTGCAAATCCCACCCAGGAGGGCTGTGGACGTTTGGAGGATGCTGATTCCAGGCCAGCTGGGCAAACTCTGCTGTCTCAGAGAGGGCCAGACTCATTCATCTAATTTGGTACTGTATGATACCTTTATTTGCTTCTACACGTGTGAAATAGAAATATCAGAATGAAGAACTTTCAGATACTGCAATAATTTTTGTGAAGTCTGAGTACACAGGGTAAGGGACAGTGACTTTGAGCCACCTCTTGCACTGGGTATGACCAGCTAGGAGGGGTTCAAAGGCCATCACCTCATCATTCAGCTGTCGGCCCTGCAGTACTTTAAAAAAAAATCTTCCTATTTTAGCACTGAAAGATATCAATATCTGTGTTCTAAATCACTAACAAAATACATGAAACAGACAAGATTATCTATAAAGCATGTTTAGAAGAGGAAAAAAAAAAGTTCCAGCAACCAGATCAAAGTACTGCCGTGATGGACTATTCTTGATATTGGCACCAATTGCCTGTTTGATCACAGATCAAGCACAGATTATCTGGCTTTTGACTCCCATGAAAAAAGAACAACCAACGCTCCTGCAGTGTTATAAAATTTGACATTTACTAAGTATTTAAAGGTCAGGATGTGAAGAATTCTCTAAGTGAAAAAGGAACTGGTGCTGAGTGTCACAGATGAGTGTGGAGGCTTTTTTCAAAGTCACTCTATAATAAGTTTAAGGCATCTATTTCTAAACCATGATGTTCACCAGTTGCTCACACCCATAAAAACCCCTTATTCCCAAGCAAAGAACTCACTCCATGAGCACCACGACCTGTTTGCAAAGGGCACACACCTTCCACGAGGTGAACTTTAGAACACACGTGGAGTCCCCAGCTCTGTAAGACTGACTACAGCACTTCTCAGCAACCTGTCAAAAATAAGAGGTTTCTTCTGAAGAGGCTGCTGTGACCCAGAGTTGCTGTGTGTCTGCTGTCACTCTGCACAAACAATGCCCAACAACTCCAGTCACTTCCAATTTCATGCAGACAACAGGGAGCATGACAAGTGTTGGTACCTGTCTACTTTAATACTTGTGCTGGTACAGACTAATAGAGATAAGGACTACCTCAAACTAGGACAAGGACTTGAACTCAAACTGGGACAGAGGGATCACAGCCTTCACTCAGAATCAACATTTCATTTTTGGAACAGAAAGAGRGAAAAGTTAGGTAACTTCAGATGACAATTATTTCTGCAATAACATGGATAAACCCAAACACATACACAGTAAAATTAAAACAGTGAATGCAGAAGTTAAAATGTTCATTTAGGGAAGCATGTTTTGGAAAAAAAACTGCACACCATGCAAAAGAGAATGAATTGGAAAGAGATAGTCTATTGTCATCCTCAAAAGCCACAAGCAACAGGAAGGGTYACAAGTTCTTACAGCACTTCCAACCAGCTCTTATTAAAAATTGGAAAAGGCATACCAAAGTCAAGGAAAGAAACCCCACACATTTCTCCCACAGCTTTGAGCAGCACTGCTCGTTGCCGTGGGGGAAACTGGATTTTCCYTCTCCCACCTCGAGCAACAAACTGGAACTGCTCAGCTAATCTGTGTCCCCATGAATGGCTGTCCCAGGAGAGAAGCAAAGACCTCAAACCTACTCAGAAATCAGCCTCAGCTCCAAATGACCCCAGAACACCTGGATTCACATGGAAGGGAGAGCAAGGATTCCCAGCAGCCTCCTGAAACTCTTCCTGCCAAACCAACAGCATGAACTGGGAAGGTGGGTGCTCCTGTCTTTCCCAACACTCCTGCTGTGCTCCAACAACATCCCCCCTGCACCCAGCAAGCAGCTCCAAGCAGCTCGAGGCCGGGGATGTGGGGGTAACTCTGTGTGCAGCCCCYCAGCAGCAGCACATGAGCACAGCCCAAAGGGGGAAGGCCTCGCACCCCTAAAACTCTGCCAGCACCACTGCCACTGCTGTTCATGTCAGACAGCTCCGTGTCAGCTCCTCCACCTGCAGCACCCAAGGCTGGGGGTGCCCAGGTGAGCCGGGGGTGAGCCAGGGGTGCCCAGGTGAGCCAGGGTGGAGCCAGGGGTGCCCAGGTGAGCCGAGGGTGCCCAGGTGAGCTGGGGTGGAGCCAGGGGTGCCCAGGTGAGCCAGAGGTGAGCCAGAGGTGAGCCAGGGGTGCCCAGATGAGCCGTGGGTGCCCAGCTGAGCCGGGGGTGCCCAGCTGATTCCCGGGTGCTCCCGGTGCTCCGAGCTGCTGCCGTTCCGTGCTGGGAGCAGCCRGGCAGAGGTGCCTCGCTGGGCAGAGCTCACCCCTGCCAGGCTGCCAGGGCTTGAGTTACACTGGCAGCGGGCAGGGCTCCACGTGAGCAGGGAACACCAGCCGAGGAGCGGGATTATCTCAGCCAGCCCAAACCAGTTCCTGCGCGGCCGCAGCCGTGCCAGGGCTCCCTTCCAGGCAGCGCTGTCATGGAAAGAGCGCGGCTCTCCCAGGGCGCCGCTGCCCGCGCAGGGAGTGCCCCTGCACATTTATTTTAAGGGTTGAGAGGCAAAGCTCTGCACCTCCTGAATGAACCCTGGACTCCTGTATCGAATCGCCTCATTATTAATAATGCTTGGGCTGAAAAGCAGGMGTCTGCAGCTAAAAATATTTGTATTGTTCTGGTTACACTCACTTTGGCTTGTAAAGCAGTTGAAAGGTTGCCGAGTTACTGGAAAAGCAGGAGCTGGGTTACAAGCTGGAAATAAAATTTGCAAGCAGCAATTCCCAGTATTAGAGGGACCTAAAGAGACTTCAAAAAAATAAACTTTGACTGTATAATCTCTTTCTGATAAACTGCTAGATTATTAAAACATCCAAAGAGAAACATGCAGCTTGAGATCTGCCACATTTGGTTAGTCCAACAGTCTGAATATTCAGAGTTGTGTTAGACAGCAGCATGTACTTCCAAATRATTCAGGAAAAAACCTGCACAGACCAGACAATTCAAAAAAGYAGCTACAGGAGAAGCTTCCTCCCAAGTCCCATCAATTAGCTCTTGCTTTCTGTTCTGCACAGAGCCCAAAGATTTATAACCCTCTCRAAAGCATTTTTAATCCTGTCTTATGTAACTGTGAACCTACTTGGCCCTTCCATCTATAATCATGCAGTCATTTCTGAACCTAAGCATCTCCTCAGTTGGTTAATATTCAGAAGCAAATTCTAAAGACATGTTTTACATACACTGCAGTCAACTGCTATTTACTGCCTTTACACTTCTTATGAAGAAGAAAATTGTTCTTCCAGCAGCTTTAAAAGAAAAATGTGCCTTCTCCCTACAGCCCATTGATCTGTGTTTGATCTGTTGTTTGATCTCCTTCCTGAAAAAGCTTCAAGCAAAACAGAGAAAAGAAACCAACCAACCCATRCACACTTTAGGAACTGCTGCTGGTAACTTATGGCTAATTTCACTTATTCACATAAACCTCACTGTCTATTCTAAACCAAAAAAATACCTAGGTCCCTATATTTTGATTGCTTTTAGTGGCTCCTGTGGGTTTATTTCTACCTTGTACCCAAGTACTAGACAGGTCCACAAAGGCACAGCTGAATTTTGAAGCTSTCTTACAGAGAAAATGAAGCAGAGACTATATATACACTGAAGTGACTAGAGCTGTACTTTATTTTCAGTTAAAGGTATCAGGCAAGGACAAGCTCATTCCAACTGAGAGGTTTAATTACATTCCCATGTTCTCTTACTTAGGACTCCGTTTTCCTCCCACGTGGGATGGGGATATCACCAGTGACCCTGCCTGCCTCTCCACCTCGAGGAGAAGAAGGAAGAGTGATGAAAACAAACCCAGAGAAGCCGGGCTAACAGGGCAGGGTGAAGGCACTCACCTCCTCACAGACCTCGCGCACGGCGGCCACGCCGGGCTCCTCCTCGGGCTCCATGCCACCCCCGGGGACAATCCATCGGTCTGGATGGCGACTACTGCTCACCAGCAGCACCTGTGGAGAGCAGAGACAGCTGATGGGGCACCCCCATGGCTCCCCTTCACACACCCCCAGACACGACCCACCCAAGGCAGGGCCTTGCCGCTGCTCGCTTCTCCCTCTGCCCCGTCCACGCAGCCGCGGGAATCCAGCAGCGGCGACACCGAGGCACTCCCACACTCTGTGTCACCTCAGCCACTGCCTCCCCCTGCTCTGATGCACTGCAGGAGAAACTGTCCTTGCGCACCAAAACACTCATTAGCACTGGGCACAGCATCACCTGCAGTGTGAGTGCACTGCAGAGTCCCCACGGCTCAGGATACACCCCAGGCAACAACACAAATGCACAGGTGCTGCTCAGCACCTCCACCCTTTGCAGAAGTACCTTGATTTAATTCTCCTGGTGCCTTTGGCCTTGCCTGTCCCTGYAGTTCTGTCACTAACAACACATACACGTCCAGGAACTCCCACTGCACTATTTATGTGCAATTGTCTGAGCACAGATTCTCAGCCCYGCTGTTTGTCACTTCTTTTGCAGTAGGCACTGAGGATTCAGCTCTGGAGCCAGCACTTGGCTACTTCTGGTTTAGAGGAAGTTGTTTAATGAGGTAAAAGCAAAATAAAAGCCTATATTAAACCTATTAAACTTAAAATCCCCTAGGAAAGGGCTGCACAGAAGGACAGACTTTTGTGAATGAGAAAAATGGTTCAACCCTCTTCCCAGGAGGGATGTACCATACACATGCTTTGTGGCAGGTTTTCTTGAAACAGTATTTCTTATTCCAGGGTAATTCTGCTCTGTAGAAGTTCAGGTTCTAATTTGCCACCTCCCAACAAGACAAGCTCTAACTAACACTCTCAACTGACTACAGACTGTCCCAAGAACAGCGAGACGCTGTGCTTATTAAATCTACTTGCAATACACCCATGAGCAGAGATGGAAACTTAAAACAACACTAATACTGTTGTCCAGCTCTCTAAACAAAGCTCGTTCATTAGAGTCATCCTGCTGTACTTCATCATTTCACAGGCACAAAGCTCGGAGCCAAAGCRACTTGCTCCAGAAACTTTCCAACATACCAGTCCAATTAGGTTCCAGGCCAGCTGTAACAGTGTCAGACATTTGGGAGTTACACTGTGGAGACACTGAAATCCCAGGCTTTACTGGGGAAACAGTGATTTGCCAGTAGGATATGAAAAGATTTGCACTAATTACCCGAAGGAATCTACCTACAGAACTCAAACTTCCAAAACAAAAACAAGCACAAGATTTCCAGGATTTTTCAGTTGGTTTATCTTGAAAATTCTCTGACCAAACTCATATTGGAAATACATGAAGGYGCATGAGCCACCTCAGTTCCACAGTTCCAAGTGGGATGGTGCCTGCCCCATCCTCTGGCCAGGCTGTGACAGAACAGCATTTGCTTTACAGCAACATCCCAAGTGTTTGGCCCTCTCCAAGAGGAAGGCAGAATTCCTTTCCTCCAGGCATCCAGTCCATTTAAAACTCCACCAGAAAGCCATGCCTAAATAGGGAATGCAAACTTCATTCATCCTCAGAGCTCTTGAGACAGCAGCCAGTCCCTGCCAGGCTCCCCAGCCACCTCACTTTGCCACTGTGCCTCTTCCCAGCACAGTACTTGACTTCTATTCCATCCCCACTCATCATCCAAAAGAGCCTGGACTCAAATTCCTGACTCCAGGTCAGCTGGTGATTCTGAGGACAAAGCTAAAGAGCAGGAACAGCCATTTCAAGTGCACCTTTGCTGCCAGGTAAGGAAGCACCAGCTCTGCCACTTCCCATTGCAATTCAGAGCTCCAGCTCAAGGGGGAAGAAAAGCAGAAAAATATAAAAAAACCTCCAAAGAACCAGATCTTTGAAACTCAGCACAGCACATCTCACAGCCCTGAACTCCTGCCACCTTCCAGGCGTGAGAACAAGGATCTGCTACAGAATCCTGGACACAGACTGCTCCAGGAAACCTGCTCAGGCTGAGACAATGCCTCAGCAACACACCAGGAGGAACTTCTGGGTGCAAACAATGGTTTGAGGCAAAGTAAATTAACTTCAGCTGCTCTGGCAGTTGAGCATTTTCTGAATAGAATTAACATGAACAACCCTTGGTGGGAAGGAAAAACCTGTCATTCTCACACTTTTATGTAATCAGACTATTTCCTGTTTAATAAAAAGGAAATCCCATCAAGAGAGTGCAGGAAACAAGCCCTACAAGGTCATTCTTTTAAAACAACTTCAAACAGGATATTGCTACCAATGAGCTCTCCCAAGACAAAGGGGCTGAGTTCCGAAGGAGGGGGAGACATTGCTGTGYTGGAAAAAACCCACACTTCCAACACCAGTCCTGGATCCCAATACATGCAATGCACTCAGAGGGATCAAGCAAAAAGTTGTCATCATCCAAATCCCAAAAAGGTTTGGGTTGGAAGGGACCTTGAAGCCCATCTCATTCCATTCCCTACCACCTTCCAGTAGACCAGCCCAGGGTACRGCTGGCTWTTTAGCTCATTAACTTCTTTATTACATAAATAACTTTTATTTTAATACATTCTAAAGTACTTAATTTAATCTAAACAGCCATCAAAAAATAAACCAAAATTCAGTTATGTTTTTAAATCAGGCTAGAACACGTAGGAAGGTCAGATATTTCCATTTTATCCTTGCCAGGCAACTGTGTTTAAAATGGCTACTGACACTCTTGGCCTGCCAGGAATTTTGGAGTTGGATTTTGGAGCCACGTCCTGCAGACTTTTTGGAAAAGCATTTGCAGGTAATACACATGTCACATGGCCAAGCTGTGTTTTCCAGGATTTCAAAGACAATTATGTCATTTCAAAGCAGGGAAATGAGCAACACAAGCCTCTCTGGCAAGGCAGGAGGTGGCCCTGCTGAAACTCTCCCACACAATCCCCCACAAAAGAGAAAGTTTAGAAAAATAAGCCAAGTTTGAAGTGTGCAGCAGGGGCTCGAAGCAGAGCCTCAAGGCAAGAACCTTCAAAGCTGCACACAACAAACAAACCCAAACAAACCTGAGCAGTACTAACCCTGCCTGGAGGAGACAGGAAACACACCAAGACATCTAAGGCTGCCCAAACAGCCACATGGAATAAGGAGCTCCATGGGAAAAGGGGTAAAGAGTTTGTCCCTGGGATAAATCTGGGCATCCCCCATACACAACAGTGACTTTAAAACAACTGACACAAACCTGCTGTATCCACACGGAGGGGTTTTTCTGTCTTCTTTTCATAGGGATAATGAGGCTCTGCAAAGCAAGAACTGGGCAACCAGCATCAGGCAGAGCATTAACTCCCCATTTGTGGATCAGAGGAGCAGAGATTCCCAGGTTCTTCCACGCTATGGTGGATTTAAACAACATCCACCACCCATRAATAAAACAAGAGCGGCTCCACCATAAGGAACGTGATTCCTCGAAAGAGGCTCCACAGCAGCACTCGAGCAGACAGAAAGGGCCACAGCCCTGTGAGGAGATGGGCCACAGCGTGGGTAGAAAATGAGCTGAGAACCTTCCAGACTTCCAGGAAAAGCCAGTGCTACCCACCTGTGCCAGCCAGGGCCCGGCAAGCTGGCAGCCAGCACAGGGAACAGCAGGCAAGATGTTAAATCCAGGGTCTGGCCCAGCAGCCTCCTGCTGCCAGGAGCTGATCCATAGCTGCTGGCTCCTGACACTGCCTCACAAGCTTCCCCTCAATATTTTCAGGCTTTCCCTCAATATTGACATGCTTTCTATCAATACTGTCGTGCTTTCTCTCAACATTAAGCTATAAATCACATCATTTGCACAGSGACTGAAGCACAAACCTCCCGGCATTGCACCTCATTTCCCACTCCAGCATCATTTATCAGAGCACAGCCTGCAAGGAAACTCTGCTGCCGCAGAGGCTGCAGGAGCTGGGAGGAGAAGATGGCTGACTGCAAGGCTTTTGCTGTTCAATCTGCCTTTGTCTCAAAGTTTCAGTTTAAAATGAGTGTGTTCTCAKGAGCTGAGCTGTGCTCCCATGTGCCCCATGGCCAGGCAGATCCCAGAGCGGGTGCTGCGTCCAGCATAACAAACACCTTGGGTGCTTCACTGAAAATTAACAAAATTCTCCCAATCCCCAAATATCAGTACTGCAATGCTTTTCTACCTGACAAAAGCSGGATGTTCATCTGACCACACCAAATCACCTTTAAGCCCTACAACCAGCAAGGGGTGAGAGCWGGAGGAGCAGAAGGGAGAAGAGGGACACTGCTGTCACCAAAGCTGCGCAAAATTCATCTCATTTCCCTGGCAGCAGCACAGCCTCGATGACTCCCCAACAAATCACGTGTTTTGCCAAACTGCAAAGGCAGTTTGCCCCAGGGTGCACGCCAGGGCTTACGGGAGGGCTTCTGCCACCCTCTTGCTATTCCAGGCACGTTCTGGAGCTCGCACATGGTAGGAGTGAATCCAGCCGGCGGTCAGCAGGGCTGAGCCCGCCCTGCACCTGCCAGGGTCAGCAGCTGGGACCACAACACACACTCTCACCAGAAACCCCTCCCTGCCCATAACAGCCTGTCCTGCCAGGAGCATTCCAGCTCCTCAACAGGATACGTTTCCTTAGACAAGTGTTATTTTTGCACATGCACCTGCACCAGGCTCCGTGGGATAATGGGATTTAACTGATAACAAGGGATTGAGGAGCTGGAGGTGGGAAATTCACGGCAGGACRGCGCAAAAGGGAAGGGATTTGTACTAGAGAACTTGACAAAAGTAAAGCACAAGTTTTGGAATGGGAGCAAGAGGTGAACTGGAAGGAGTTCAAGTCATTTCAAGTGCTTGGATTGCACCTACAGCCCTATAACCAGAGAGGAAAAAATACAGCAGATTCTGTTGGTTTTTAGGCTGCTGGTTAGCATAACAATAATAAATCACCGTGCTGCTGCTCTGGCTCCAGAGCTCCACAGGTCCTGTTACTGCTACTGCAGCGCTCCTGCTGCTTCAGAGCCACTGCCCGCTCCTAGCGGGGAGGAACACAATCCCAAGTCCTCCCCCCACAGCGAAATTATGGTTTAGATAACCACAGAAATTATCTGCAACATGCCTTCCCATGCTTCAGGAGCAGCTGAACCGCCTGCAGCAGCAGCCACTGCTTTCAGAAGCTGAGGGCTGATAAGGGGCACTCCCAGAGAGAGACCCCAAACCCCAGAACCTATTTCTGCCTGTCMAAACCAGTTTGGTGACCACTCAGTGCTTACACAACTTGTCCAGGCGCRCCTCTTCCAGGAGAAAGGCTGGCTTGTAAAGTGCCTTTTTGAGTAAGGGAGGAGAAAAAGCACTGAAGAGGTATTTGGGGTTTTTACAGAGCCCAAATGACTCTGGCTGTCAGCAGCTGCCCACTGCTCTGATTAACCACCCTACTCAGGACACACAGCACGCACAAACTCTTGGGAAGCTGCTCAAATACAAGYAGTTAATTCTACACACAACATCAATATATGTCACCTGCAGGAGGAGAAATAACCCCTGAAACATCTGACAAAAATCTACCCAGCAGGTAATTGTACCCCTCCGAATTTCACAGGTTAACGTGAAATTTCTGAAAACAAAGAGTCAGTGTGCCATATCCAGTGGCAGGGACAGGAATTCTGAAACAAACACACACAAAATTTGAGAGATCTTTGACTGGTCTGTGCAGTCAGACCTWCAGCTGGGTTGAAAATCAAGTGTTTAAACTAACAGAGACCCTGTTTCCCAACCACTGGATGTCACCTACAGCACTCCCACATGGATGTTTGCTATTTGTAAGGTAGAACTGAGTTTGCTAATTTTGCTCTCTCCAAGCAAACCAGGAGAACCCTCCTTATTTTAAAAGAACATAAAAGTCCACACACATGGCTGTTTTTATTTTTTTTTTTTTTAATAAGAAGGGAAAGAGTTGTTTTTCCAGATTGTGAGAGACCATCCGTGGAAGGATAAGGTCCCCTGGCAGCAGTCCCTGCTGGGTGCACCCCCAAATGCTGGTACCAGTCTCCACACTGCAGGAGTTTATCTGAAGGGTGCTGAGATGAACCGAGTCAGGCAACTGGGCGTGGGTTTTTTGAAAAAAGAGGGGGTACAAAACACACAGAGTGAGGAGAAAAAGGTAGGAAAAGCAGCTGCTAGTCAAGCACTAAATGGATCTGAGGTGRGAGATTGCAAAGGGGTGTTCTGCAGAGAACAGACACAGCCACCACTGTTGGGTCCTTCTCCACAGACCCAGGGTAGAGCACACCCTCTTTCCATGGTCATCACTTCTCCCTGAGCTGCAGCAGAACTAAACTGACTCAGTTCTTCAGTTTCACAGCAGCTCGCTGAGCTTCCAGTAAATGAAGTGAAAATTTAACAATTTTCATTCTTTTGTTGTCTGGAAATGTACAAGAGACCATGGAATTGCTTGTAAAACTGTTTAGTGACAGCTGCTTTTGKGGGAAGGCAAAACACTTTTTAAGATGAAAGCCAGGTTTTGCAGAGGTTTATCCATGCTCCTGCTCTCGGAGAACACAACCTACAGATTCTACACAATCCACAGGGCTGAGAGGGACAGCAGAAGCACAGGCAAGAAAGAGACCCACTTCCAAGCTGGCCCTTATCCCCCTGGAGATGTGGGAACAGGTTAGCAACAGACCAGGAGAACTTCACTTGGGCTCAACCACAACCCTTCTGTCCAGCAGACGGGAGCACCCAGCCAAGCCCAGCCACCAGAACAGGGATCCTGAGACTATTCCACGATGATCATATGATGCTGGGCTCACTTACACCGCAGTGGTTTTAGCTGTTGTTGGTTTACACCGGAGCCAAGGCACAGGGGACAGCCCAGGAGCGCCTCGTGATCCCCACCGCACTCGGCGGGTTCCAATCCCAGCGCTGCTGTGTTACATCACAGCTGGAGAGGAAAACCGGGAGAGGAGAGGCCAGGAGGAAAAGAAAAAAGGTTCGTTTGCATTCCAATGGCTTTCCCAGGGGCCACCCGGCCCAGCTCTCCCCGTGACCACCGTGACCACCGAGGCTCAGCGTGTGCCAGGGCACCGGCCCCTGGGTGAAGCCTCTCTTCTCCCAGCTCCATTCAGGCCTCATTCACTGCTCAGAAAAGATTCTTCCCAAGGCATTTTCTCAAAAAAAAAAAGTCTTTAAAAACGCCCGTGGTTAACGAGCAGCTTGTCCTTTCACAGACACAATGTGGGCATGTTGAAACCTGCTGCTGTCCCAGCACAGACCCAGGGCCCAACGGTGCCTCTTTATCCTGTCAAACACCACCCGAGCAGGGCTCCAGCTGCTGGGCCATGAGGGGCATTTTCTGGGATGTTTCCTCATGGAACAGCTGGTCCACACATRAAATGTGTGTGTTATGTAAAAACAACACCCTGGTGGCGATGCTGAGGGGCAGGGACGCCCCAGGCAATGAAGTGACTCCAGAGGTACCACATAGGATTTGGGAGCTCTCCCTCCACTCTCCTTCCACAGTTCTGCAAATATTCCAGGAGTTCAGTCCATGTGAAAAGATGGGAACAGCAAAGTCCTGGTGTCTGGCTGCTGGAAGGTCCTTTGAAGTCTGTTCCCACTCTCTGAATGAATCCCGTTGCTGCCCCAGCTCTCCCTGTTGCCCAAGGATGTGGATGGTGGTTTGGGAAACCACACACAATTTGGGGGGYTTCCACAATGCCCCAAAAATGTAAATTTTTTTCTCCATTTGAGATTCACGTTGAAATGAATTCTCCCTGTGCTGCTTTTTAAGGGAATATGTAACAAAGGCATCTTTTCAGCCAATGCTTGGTCTTCCAAAACCGTTCCAGAGCTTTTTTCATGCCCAAAAGCAGCGGCCTCCAAATGCAATGCTGAGACAATGTGCGACCTCCAGCAGCATAAGGAAAAAATAAATCACTTAAAAACTAAAAAAGAACAAAGTATTTTTCTGTTAAGCCTCTTTATTTGCAAATGTAACACCAAACCAAGGACATGGTGTTTTATCAATCTCCAGGGATTGCAAAGATTTCAATGAAAAATATATCAGTGAACTGAAGGGTCAGGGGGAAACACCTAAACAGAAGAAAGCAGCCTCCTCTGTAAAAGTAAACAAAATTCTCTTATTTCTTCTTGTCCATTGACAAACTTTTTTAATTCAAGAACTAATGAGGGGTTAAAAACAGGAAAAAATGAGATTTTTGAATTCATAGCAGGAAACGAAAAAGAAAGGCAAGACCAAAGTTCTACTATTTCTTAAGCACTTAAAAGGAACAGTAATGAGAAACAGCCAGTCCTAGGAAAAATCCAACTTTAATATAGAAAGTTTAATTTATTTATCAAAACATGCTTCTTTTCTTCTCTCTTCTTTTCAAACACTAAGCTTTTAATAGCTCTTTAATGTACATACTTTGGCTCTGGCTCTTTCTCCCCTCCCTGGAGAGACCTTTTAAAGAGATCTCAATTTCCACTTAAATAGAAGCAATCAATAATAAAATACGTCAGTAACATTAAAAAGTATTATTGTCCAAGAGCAAACYAAGAAATCTTTCACAGCCATTTTACATTCTGTGCTTAAATGTGTACAGGTAACACCTTCCTTGCTATCAAGTAGTAGTGAGTGGACAMCAGTCAGCTTCTCTCAAAGTTTATTTAAAAGCCAACAAATGAGAATTAACCCAATAAATAATTAGAAAGGAAAATTAATAAGGTGCCCTGTTTGCTGATTTYACTCACTGTCACAAGTTTAACTTCCATGCCTTTTGGCCAAGGCCAAGTGCAGGATCTGGCACAGAGTCCATCCCAGTGGGGTTAATTCCATGGGATTGGCTAAGAACTTTCCCAGCTGTATTTGTGCCAAGCCCCCTTCCTGGGCAGCTCCTGCAGCAGGGCTGGAACAGGTGGGAACAGAGGATGCAGCTTCAGCCCAGGGTTCAGCTCACAGGTACCACACACAGCCCCTCAAAGTCTGAGATCAGACCCATCCTTCCCCRCCTCATTCCTCACCTGCAGCACACACAGCACATCCCAAGAAAACCACCCCAGCCGGAGTGCAGCCCTTCCACAGACAGCACTGCTCCCTCCCCGAGCTGTCCCAGGGCAGCAGAGCCACTGCCAGCTGTCACTGCGAGCTCAGCGACGAGGCCACCAACAGCGACCACAGGGACAATGAGAGCTCAGCCAGAGGCTCCACTGGCCTGCACACAGAAACCTCCCCAGAGCTCACAGACCCCCGGGAATGACCCAGCACAGGGAGCCAGCTCCCTCAAACCCTGCCTGAAACCAGAAACAGATCGTTCTAYTCCAGCTCTTACCTGGAAACCAGAGCCTGAAGGAGTTTAAATTCAATCCACTGTAGGTGGAGACCACAGCAGAGACACAAGTGACACAAAAGTGGTTTTAAATCTCAGCCTTACACCAACCTGACAGCTGAGCCTGCTGGAAGCATCCACCCCACGCCAGGGTGCCTCGGGAACGAGTTCACTTTTCTCCTTGGACCTCCTGGGTGAGCACTGTGACACTGCCACACAGCCTGGTGTCCCTGCACAGGGAGGGCTCTGACCCTGTCATTGACACACCTCGGTGTCCCCAGCACCATCAGGGCTCTGACCCCTGTCATTGACACACCTGGGTGTCCCCAGCACAGGGAGGGCTCTGGCCCCTGTCATTAACACACCTCGGTGTCCCCAGCACCAACAGGGCTCCTACCCCTGTCATTAACACACCTGGGTGTCCCCAGCACCATCAGGGCTCCTACCCCTGTCATTAACACACCTCAGTGTCCCCAGCACCATCAGGGCTCCTACCCCTGTCATTAACACACCTCGGTGTCCCCAGCACCAACAGGGCTCTGACCCCTGTCATTAACACACCTCGGTGTCCCCAGCACAGGGAGGGCTCCTACCCCTGTCATTAACACACCTGGGTGTCCCCAGCACAGGGAGGGCTCCTACCCCTGTCATTAACACACCTCGGTGTCCCCAGCACCATGAGGGCTCTGACTCCTGTCATTAACACACCTCAGTGTCCCCAGCACCATCAGGGCTCCTACCCCTGTCATTGACACACCTGGGTGTCCCCAGCACCATCAGGGCTCTGACCCCTGTCATTAACACACCTCAGTGTCCCCAGCACAGGGAGGGCTCTGGCTCCTGTCATTAACACACCTCGGTGTCCCCAGCACCAACAGGGCTCTGACCCTGTCATTGACACACCTGGGTGTCCCCAGCACCATCAGGGCTCCTACTCTTGTCATTAACACACCTGGGTGTCCCCAGCACCATCAGGGCTCCTACCCCTGTCATTAACACACCTGGGTGTCCCCAGCACCATGAGGGCTCTGTCACCAGCTCCCACGGGCTGGAGGGATCAGCTGGAGCCTGTGCAACACTGCAACCTGTGTTAAAATAAAACTCACAACCAGTCACATGCTGATTGCCTCAGGCACCTGTTAAAAGTACTTTTCTACCCTAAACCACCCTGCAGTCACACATGGCCAAGCCTCTACCGCTGGAGAAGAGCCTGCAAAGTGCTCCACTAATTGTGTACGATTCACCAGGGCGCTCCAACGCCTTCACCCACCCGTGCTGAGCACCCCCAGCATCACCACACAAAACAATGATGGTCCTCTTCACGGCCAGTCCATAAATTTCCTGGAAGTCCGTGGGAAGGATCAGTTACACTGAACGCTGCACCAGCCACACTGYTGTCATTTCAGACCATTTCTGCTGAAATGCTGACACTCCTCATCACGCCAGCACAGCTACAAAGGGCTTGTGCAGTCTCCTTCACGTTAAATAATAACTGGATGTATGCTAATTGCCTTTCCTCCAGTGAACTGTCTGTATTCCCTTCCGATTTCCTGTAGCTACAAATATGATAATCAGGAGAACAAAGACTTTAGCACAGCCACCCGGGCACAGCAAATGCAGTGGAGTGTGTACGCCTGGCTCCAGCAGCAGCACAGAAGGCAGACCTGCAGCCTTGCTCTGAGCACCCCGAGCCCACCTTCAGGAGGTGTCAACAAAGACCGGTGGAAAATCGCACATCGGAGCGAAGTTTCCCACTGTAACTTCCCGGACAATGCAGCCCCTTAGCAACGCGGCCGCTCTCAAACCACCCAATCCACCTTTAATTCCCACTTCCTCCCAAACTCTCTGGACAGCAACTTCTGGCACTCCATCAGTCCCCTTTTATCCCAGTTTCTTTTTATAAATCCAAGGTCAGGTTTCCTCTCCCATCTCATGTGATGTGCTGGACTGAAGTTCTGCCAGCGTGGTGGGTCCCCAACACTGCCAAACCCCCTCCCGCGCTCCCCTCCGCCCGTCCCGCCGCCCACCGGGCATCTCCCGGCTCGGCGGAGAGCAGGAGCCCAGTGGGAAGCGCCAACTCTCCCAGCGACGCTGAACGACGCCTGTTAAAAACAAAACCCCGCTGGGACCGAGTCCCCCCGCCCCGGTCGCTCGGGGGTCCCGGGCCCGGCCTCGCCCCTCACCTCCTCCTCGCTCTCGCTGCGGAAGCACAGGCAGGCCGCCCGCTTCTTGTAGCCGTCCCCGTCGTAGGTGCGCGTCTGGTTGGACTTGAGCTTCATCATCCTCCGCTCCGGGGGCGGCGGGGTCGGAGGACGCGCGGCCCGGAGGGCGGGGGCGGGCGGGACCCACCGGGCGGCGAAGGACGGGGGGGCGCGGAGGGACCGCCTGCCCGCGACAGTCTCTTTCTGGGTCTCGCTTCGTGGGTCTCGCTACGCGCTGCCTCCCTTCGCCCGCCTCACCCCTGCCCTCGCTCCCGGCCGCGCCGCCGCCACCGCCCGCGCTCCGGCCACCGCCGACGACGACCGCGCCGCCATCTTGGGGCTCGCTACGCAAACGGCGTAGCGCCGCCGGGCGGAGAGGCGGTGCTGTCCCTGCGGCCTCACGGCGCGCCCGCTACGCGAAGTGCGCAGCGCAGCTTCCAGAATCGCTCCCCCCTCGCTGGCGGCCACGCCACGCCCCCGCCCCGGCTCGCGCGCTCTGCGCCAGCGGCGCACGCCGCGTTCGGGAATAGGGCGGGCGGCGCAGAGCGGCGGCGGCGGGCGCTCGGCCTTACGCGAACGGCGCAGGGGCCGGGCCGGCCGCGCGCACGTGGCCCCGCTGTGACAGCGGCTCCGCGGGGACCGCAGCGCCCGCCCTGCGCCGCGCGGGGGCGCTGCGGGCACCGCGCCAGTCCCACCCCCCGGTGACACCGCGGGGCCGCGTCCGTTCCCCGGTGACATCCCGTGTGTGTTTGTGTGTGCGTCTGTCTGTGTGTCTATGTGTGTGTGCGTGTTCATCCCTCCGCCCTGACACCGCGGGGCCGTGTCCATTCCCCTCTCCGGTGACACCGAGCTGGGTGTCCATTCTCCTTCCGGTGACACCGCGGGTCGGTGTCCGTGTGTCCGCTGCCCCGGTCAGTGACACCGCACGTCGGTTCCCAAGTGTCGCTCCCCCCCGCCGGTGACACCGCGGCCATCCCGGGTCCGTTACCGATTAGTCACCGGCTGCCGAGCGACATCTGGCGGCGGGCGGAGGCCACTGCGCCACTCGCCCCCCCATGTTGCTGTCGCCAACCCCGCCCTCGGTCCCCCAAGTGACAGCCCAGGTGACAGCGCAGCGGGACAGCACACGCGGAGCCGCCCACGCGGGCTGTGTCCCCATCAGAGGGACACGGGCTGGCACAGCTGAGTTTTCCATCTGCAGAACAGCTCAGCCCCAGCCCAGCGCCGCTGCATGGCCGGAAATCAGCGTGGCCCTGGGCAGATGGGAAACGCTCCCGCATTCCTCCGAGCATTCCTCCGGGACTCACCTCCACACCCCCTAAACTCGGAGAGTTCCTGCACTAGAACCTGCATTTAGTCACTCCCAAGGTGCTGCTCCAGATGCCAAAGACGTGAGTCACGCTGTGCTTCGTGAGCTCTGTTTGTGCACTTCAGACAGACACAGGCATGAACCCAGTGGCATTTTCACCTCTTTTATTATACACAAAACATGAGCACAAAGTTCTACTGCGGGGGCTGACCACGTCCACGACCGAATCCACCTCTCTGTAACAGCAAAAGGAGAGTGTTAGAAATCATAGTGTCAMGTAATGACAGCAAAAACAAACATCATCAAAGCTCTCTGATGGCACAGGTCAGCCAGGTGAGTGCCACCAACATCAACCCATTCCAGTCAACTCTGTGGGTCACACCTAAAATACTGTTCTTTTTGAAGTATAAAACCATGGATCTCCAAAGAGCTCAGCCTGCTCTCAAACTTGCCACTGGCCTCTGTCCCACCACATCCTTTCCCCACAGCAAGCAAGCTGCATGTGAAAGGTGACATTTTCCAGCCCCTCTAACACCCTAGGAGCCCCAAAGGCAGGACCTTCCAGCTTCTCCCACCAAAGCCTTCAAAAAAGGAAGCAAAGTTCAAACGCAAACACTCACAAACTGGAATTCYGTGGCTGCTCCAGCACCAGCCTCAGCCTTCTTGTCAGCACCAGCTGCAGAAAGAGAAGCAGTCAGTGCCCACAGTGCCTGGGAGCAAAGCTTTAACCACCCCACAGAACTAAAACTGGGGCTAAACACAGCAAAGCAACAGCTGTAAAYGAGCGTGTTTGAGAGTTACTGAACCAACCCAGGGAAAACAGCTCAGCCGGACAAAACTCCAGCACACCTCCCACCCGCCCTCACACACAGACTCTAAGCTGTGCCAAGAGTCTCATGCTCCCCTTTTCTCCCTGAGAGGAGCCCTAGGGCTGGGAGGATTGTCCAGAGGGGGCAGGGGGCACTCACGTGGCACGGCGCTGCGGCGATACGTGTCCCGGTCAGCCTCGCCCCGCGTCAGCCGCGCCGGGCGCTCGCCCTCCAGACCTGCAGCACAGAGCACAGCCTCAAACCCTGCTCTGCCAGGGCACAACCACAAACCTCCCGCAGGCCAAGGTGCAGAACAGCACCGGGTCTGACAGCAGTGCTGCACCTGGGGCAGCTCGGGGGGAATAAACCTAAGGAGAACGGTGATTTACTAAAGGAAACGTCACTTGAAGGGTGAAATCCGCTCAAGTGTCCCGGCTTGTGGCAGGGTGGAAGTTAAATAATGTGGGAAGTGGGTTYACAGCATCATCTCAACAGTCTTCTGGTCATCAAGCTAGTGCTGAATGTTATTGTTGGTAAAAATCCCAGAAATATTGGGAATCTGCCATGGCTGACAAGCCTGTGCACAGCTGAGTCCCAAAGTGCAGGACAGAATTCCGACCCCAACCTGAAACAGCCACACTGTCAGTACCCCAAATCTCCCTCAGAACACATTCAGGACAGTAAAAGCAGATTATTTGTGGGATCTCAGATTAATACCAGACAAAACTGCTGCAGGAACACCCAGCTGTGGTGGGACCACCACCTCTCAGGGATTGGGACGTGTCCCTGGAGCCCAGGCTGGGGTCTGCCCACCCAGACAGGASCCAGCTGTGCCTGGCACACCCCAGTGCCCTCCTGCACATCCACATGCATTGCTCTGGCCATAARAAACCCAGCTCTTGTAATAATTCTTTTACTACACCACCTCTGTGTCTCTCAGACTGCTGCTGCCTCAAGCAGGCCATCCACAGCAAAAAAAAGCACCAAGGGCAGCCCTTCCAAAAATCCYTGCCCAGATGGGGCTGAGGAGGGTTCCAGCACCAGGACAATCCTGTGACACCACACAGCTCCTCCTGCACAAACCCCAGCCAGAAGCTGCCACCCCTCCCTCCCTCCCTCCCAGCAGAGATGCAGCTCCCTTAAGCTCACAGGATAAACACAGCATCCAAAGAACAAATCTTGGAACATCCAAGCAACTCAGAGATCAAAGAAAGCAGCACATTCCCAGTTTCTCTGCAATTCCTTCCTTTGAAGCAGGTGATGCTCCCGTTTTGTTTGGCTCAGACACAAATTGCAGCAGCTGGAGGTGAACTCCCAGCACGCCCAGGCCCCAGCAAAAAAGCACAACCCATGGGATCCTCCAGAGCCAGAGCACATCTGGCAGCACCCCCTGCACCTGGGGGTGAGAAAGCCCACCAAGGGAAAATCAGAGCTGCAAGTGCAACACAGAGAATCACAGAGCAGCTGGGGTTCACCTGGAGATCCCCCAGTTCAACCCCTCTCCAGGCAGGGCCACTCAGAGCAGGTGACACGAGAATGTGTCCAGGTGCCTCTGGAGAGGGAGACCCCACACSCTCCCYGGGCAGCTGTTCCAGTGCTCTGCCACCCACAGGGAAAGTTCTTCCTSATGTTGAGGTGGAACTTGTTCTATTTTAGTTTCTGGCCACTGCTCCATGTCCTGTCACTGGGCACCACTCCCTGGTACATCCCCTGGGCATTTCTGTGGGAATTTGTCTCCTCCATTCTAACCAGGGCCAGCTCCCTCAGTCTCTTCTCACAGAGATGCCCCAAAGCCTTCAGCATCTTTGTGGGCTCTGCTGCTCCTCCAGCACGAGTTTGCTGCTACCCTTCAACAAGGAGCCCTGTTCCAGAGGGAGCACATTCAGTGTCCCTGGGGAAGGCAGGGTGGGGACACCCAACACAGGCCACAGGTGATGCCAGGTGGGGCTCACCAGCCCTGGACAGTACCTGCTCCACATCCCCACCTCCCAGGTGTGCTCCCAGCAATCCCAGTCCCTGGGGATGGCCAATCCCCACCCAGAGCAGGTCCCTGTGCGTCCCACCTCTCCCCACCCCTCTCAGTGAGCACCACTCCACTTCCAACTTAAAAATCCACAAACCCCAACCACGTTTCCTTGCTCTGCTCACAATTTCACAGCCCACCCCCGCAGACCTGGCAGTGTCCAGCCCCCCGTGCCCACCCCAGCTGACCTTTGGGCCGGGGCCGGCCGGTCTCGGGGCGGCTGCGGCGCAGCGTGGCCGGGACGATCTCGGGGGGCAGGTGCAGGTAATCCCGCAGGTACTGGATGCCCTCGTTGGTCAGGTACCAGTAGAAGTGTCTCCAGGCAAACTGCTCCTTCACGTACCCTCGGGACTTGAGGGACTGCGGGGAGAGCTCCCAGTTACGCCCAGTCAATCCCAGTTCCAGCTTCTCCCAGCTCCTCACACACACCGGGGTTCAGCAGGGCAGAGGGGAACAGGGACAGGGGACAGGAACAGTTCTCATGCAGGGGACACCAGGCAGCACCACCCCAGGGACCCCCACTCCCGTGCCCCTGTCCCCCCCCCTTATCTCTGTCTTTCCCTGAAGCAGCTTCTCTGAGCACAGAGAAGCTTTTCCTCAGAACAGGCAGTCCAGACTAACCACGTTTCCAAACYAGACTTAACTCAAAGATGTACATTTCACCTAAACCAAAACGGATTTCTTTGGAAAGTTTCTACTCTGTCTCACCCCCAAGGCCYCCCACCTGCATGGCTTTCATGACGTGCAGGTTGGGCACGTTCTTGTCCACCAGCTCGGGGTGCTTGGGCATGTGCACGTCCTTCTTGGCCACCATCACGCCCTCCTTGAACAGCAGCTCGTAGATGGCGATTCGGTTCTTCTTGGGCATCAACATCTGCACAGGGCACAGCAAACACGGCTCGGTGACATTCGGGCACCAACGCCTGCACCGGGGACAGCGATCCCGGTGCCCCCCGAGCTGCCCCGGGAGCGAACACCGAGCACTCCCAGCTTCCGCTCCTTAAATCATCCCGCGCACACCGGGCACACCGGGGGCAGGGCCGCGGCTCGGGGCAGCCCCGCCACGGMCGCTGTTGGTGCTGCCGTTAAGTCAAACTGAACTCGGGAACCGGGAGCCGTGGGAGCCTCTCGGCGCTCCGGGAGCCGGAACCGACCCCGGCAGCGCCCCCAGCACGGCAAATCGGCTACGGGCGGCACTCCCGGACCCGCCGGGCCCGGGGCTCTCCGTGCTCGGCATCACTGACGCCCCGCGGATCACGGATCACCGCCGCGGCAGCGGCCGGGCCGGGAGGCCCCGGCGGCAGCGCCGGATATCCCGTACCGCCCCGCGGCCCGGCGCCCCCACTCCCTCCCTCCCCGCACGGCCGGGCTGGAGCCCCGATGGCGGAGATGCCCCGCGGGGGGGCCCAGGCCCCGGGATGGCGGCGATGCGCGGCCGATGGCCCGAGCGCGGCCTCACCGTGGCGGCGGCGGCGGGGCCCGACCGGAAAGGGCTGCGCGTGCGCCGGACCGCCGCTTCCGCCGCGCCAAGGCCCCCGGCGGCGGGGGTGGCCACGGCACTGCCTGAGAACGGGCTGCCCTCTGCGGTGCCTGATGGGGACAGCGGGCGACATCTGCCCCCCTTTCCTCCCCAGCCGTGCCATCCCCGCCCCACCCCCGTGTCACCCCCAGCCGTGCCACCCCCGTACATCCCCAGCCGTGCCACCCGCAGCTCCCGCCGTGCCCGGTGTCCCTCGGAGCGGGGCTGTGACACCCTGCTCGGGATCCCGGAGAGCCGCGGGTCTCACCCCGGGCCGACGGCTCGGGGCTCCCAGAGCACCGGAGCGCTCTGCTGCCCTCACAGCGGCCCGGGAGCCGCGGTTTCCCCAGTCCCCGAGCGGGGCTCTCGTTCCCGGAGGGTTTCACTGCAGCCGTGTCCCCCCGGGCACACCCCGTGTCCCTCCGGTCCGTTCTGTCCCGCCCGGTTTGGGGGTTCCAACCCCCGGGAGCGAACGGAGCGGCTCCGGGGGAGGCGGACACGTCCCGAACACGGCGGGCACCGGGCACCCCGGAGCAGGGCCGGGGGCCGCAGGAGGGGCGGCGGGACCCCCGGTGCCCCGGGGCTCATCGCCGTCCCCTCGGCGGGCGCGCTGTCACCTTGCGCGGCCGAGGAGCCGCCGCGCCGGGCCGGGGATTGGTCGGCTAAAAATGCCGCCCTAATCTCCGAGCTGATCTTTACCCCCTCCCTCCGCCCCATCTGCCGCGACCTGCCCGCGATGCGCAGCGCCGGCCCCGGGAGAGGCTCCGCCGCTGTCCCCGCGGCCCCGAGGTACGGCCGGCGGGGCGGGCGGGGGGCGCGGGGCTGTCCCGGGGGGCACAGGGCAGTCCCGGGGGGCGCGGGGGTGCCGGGCACCGGGGCGCTGTCACAGCGCTGTCCCCGCCGCTGTTTGGACCGGCTCCGCGCCCGACCCGGTTTGAGTGCCGGGCGGGGAACGGGAGGGGTCGAGGGATGCGCCGCGTCCCGGGAGGCTGCCCAGTGCCATCCTGGGGCTTTGCAGCCGTGTCATCCCCTCCTTTTCTTCCTGTCGGGGCCACCATGGACGGAGCTGGGGCGAAGCTCCCGCGGGGTGACCCCAAGGATGCTGCGACAATTGCGGCATCGCCCCGGCCCGGCCCGCGGGGCAGGAGCTGTCCCTGCTGGCCCGGACACGCTGCAGGCGCTGTCGCTGTCGCTGTCCGTGCCTCTGCTGCAGCAGGTCACAGCTCCTGCACCTCCCGCCTCGGAAACGGCAAAGCAAGTGCTTCGCTAAACGGATTAGAGCGCTCCCGGCAGCCTCCCCGGCTGCTCCCGCATCCCTCGGCCCCCGCGTCGCCTTCCCCGGGCAAACCCCAGCCCGAAGCCAAGCAGAGATCAGGCACTGCGGCTCCCTGAGCCCGAAACCCCGCCTGAAACCCCGACGGTCCTTCCCCCTCCTGGGGTTTTGTGCTCCCTTTGCAGGAGCGCAGAGAAAATCGGGGAATTCACCCGGCAGCGGCTCGGCCGGAGCTGAGGTGCTGCCCGGCCCCGGGGTCCGCTGTGATCGGTGCCCCCCCTGGCCGCTTTCTCTCCCTCCCCTCCCTCCTCTTCCTCCTCCCGGGGTGTGCGGCCGCCGGAGCGGCTGCGGCAGGACGGGAGCGGGGTTGAACCGTGCSAGGATTGAGGGAACGGAGCCCAGGCACTGGCAGGGACCGACAGTGACGTGCACAAGGGAAGGGACATCAGCAAAGCGGGTCAGCCCCGACCGGGGCCACGTCCTGAGCCCAGTGTGGGATCCCCCTCGCTGGGAATGCCCCGTCCCGTCCCCAGCCGTGCTGCTCCCTGCCCGGGCTCCTCCAGCACAGCGCCTGGCACGGCTCTGCCCGGGGACAGACTTTGTCCCGGGGGTGCCAGCCTGGCCGGGGTTTGTGCAACGCCTCGAAGGCAAACTCCGGACCTGCCGAGCTCCTGCGGATGCTCGTGGAGGAGGAGGAGGAGGAGGAGGAGGAGAGGCCGCATCCAGCCCGCAGCTCGCAGGGGCGGCCAGGCAGTGGCACGGCAGGCGGGGCCGGGGGCAGCGAGCCCCAGCAGCGCTGTGCCCCGGGTGGAATGTGCGGGCTCCTCGGGCAGCTGCCCGCAGCCAGCCCCACGCTGCCTCCCAGGGAAAAAATGGAGCCTTTATGTGCCGGCCCCAGCCCCTTCCCCGGAAGGGCTCGGAGGATGCCCCGGCCGGTCGCAGGCAGACAAGAAGGGAATTGTTTCGGTGGGATTTGGGTTTCTGGGAGCACCTGCCCCGCGCGGGGCCCTCCACAATGGCTGCCTGTCTGCCGCAGAGCCGCCAATTATCCTCCGCGGCTAATTAGAGATGCAAAGTAGCGCTTGCGTTCTCCCAGCTCCCCGGAGGGCTCCTGGGACCGGCGGCGCATCCGCAGCGGCGACGCAGCCCGGGCATGGGGCGAGCGTGGGGCACCGGCCCCATCCGGCCCCGAGCCGCAGCCGCCGCTCTGCCCTGCCCTGGGAAGGGCAGGAATGGGCTCGGGATCCTCGATGCCCTCTGCCTCCATCCRCACCAGCCTTCCCTGGACCGCCCATGGGCTCTCCCAGAAACAGCTGAGCCCCATAACTCGGGGCTCTGCCGGGATTTAGGGAGCGCATTTCCCCTCCTTGCTGGGGAGGCAGRCGGGAGCTGGCTGTGCTCAAAACCCCCCATCCGTGCGAGGGCCGGCGCTCCTGCCTGGCTGATGGGCAGGCGGCTGATCCCTGGTGGCATCTCTTCATTCCTGCCTGCTCCGGCTCGCCGGGATCACGGTGTGGGCTCATGTGCTCTGACTCCTCCGTTTGTGCTCACGGAGCTGTAATTCCAGAGAGGCAAGTGGCCCCATAAATCAGGGCTTATTTCCTGCCAATACCGTCTGCTGCTTCCCACAAGGAAACTCATTTACAGGAGGAGAAGTGACTTACCACTGCAAACAGTAAACGGTGGGATGGTGAGAGCCGGGGAAAAGTTTGTCGTGACCGAGTTTTTGGTGAAGGAACTGAGGAGGCAGAGCTCCCACCTGCTCCCTGCGTGGAACAGCCCAAGCTGCAGGGAAGGAGACCTGAGCTGGTGCCACCTGCACAGCCCACAGAGCTGGTGGCAATGGCTCTTTGCACTGGGGAGCCCCCCCAAGTCATTGAGGTCCCCCTGCCACCATCCTGGAGAGCGTTTGTCGCCTAATATTTAATGCCAAGGACATTTTCTCCTGTGCAGCAGGGATGCTGTCAGGGCAGCTGGGACACCCCAGTGGTGACCCTGTGCTGAGAACTGCCAACTCACTGCTTGGAAGGACCATGAGCAGACATTCAGCACCCTCTGCTTCCTCACCCTGAAACACCAGCAGGCAAAGATCCTCTGCTCCTGAAGGAGCCACCATCATCCCACTCCTGTTTGGGCCTGGGGACATTGAACCCCCGGGGTCTCAGGGTGTGAAACCTTCCTGGGGCCATTCTGCTGGCCGTGAGCTSTGCTGGCTCGGGTGGCACGGAGCTGCCAGGGGCCGGAAGGCAGGCGGGCTGGAGAGCCCCACCGAGCTTCATTAGGCAGTCCGAGGCGCTTGTCAGGGGAAAGCTGAGCCGGCGTCGGAGGCCGGCAGAGCCCCCCGGGACCGGGTCGCATTCTCTGGGCAACCCGATCCCGGCGGCCGCGGCCCCGGCAGCCTCATTACTGCGGCTTCTGCGGCGGCTTCGGTTACTCGCCTGGACGCTCTCGTCTCCTGCCAGCTTTTAATTTCCCTGACATCCCCCGCSAGCGGGGGGATGCAGGCGCGGTGTCGGGGAGCCTGTCATCACCCCCACCCGCATCCTGCCTGCTTCCCGACGGCTTCCAGCCCCCTCTGCCCCCGGGACTCCCATCCTGTCACAAGCCTGGTGACCCCRGGCATGAGCCCCGGGGCTTGGGAGGAGGCAGATGGGCAGATGGCAGTGAGGGGGAGCTGCCCTGCTCCCCTCCAAGAAGCCTTGGGGTGTGCAGCACCCTCACCCCCATCCCCAGCCCTGCCGAGGGGGAAAAGACTGTTCCTGATTCTCTTGCCAGCCTGTTCCCAGCTGGCACATTTGGCAAGGAGGCGGCACCGGCTGCCTCTCCGAAGGCGTTTTGGGGTGTTTGTTCCTGCAAAAGCTGTGGCTCAGCCCCAAAGCCCCCCTGCATCCGCGGGGGTGACAGAGAGGCCGGGGCAGCAGCGGAGGGAGTGCGTGGCTCTGTCCCGTCCCGTGCAGGACGGACAACGACCCCCGGGGTAGCAGGACCAGGAACCCCGGGAGGGTCCCCAAAGAGCCCCCTCGTCTCATGGCCCGGGGGGAACGAGTCCGATTAGACCCCAACGGAGCCCGGGGCCCGACGCCGCCATCGCTGTGCCGTGGGGGCTGTGCCCCCGCAGTGGGGCGGCCCCGGTGGGTGCCCTGGGCGGGGGTCTGGGGCCGGGGGCTCCTGCGGGGGCTGGCGGCAGTGCGGAACCCCGGGGTGGGCGCGGACGCGGGGATGGGGGGGTCCATTCCCCCCGCGATGATTTTCGCAGCAGCGGCTCCATCCCGGTTGCCATGGCAACGGGCGGCTCGGGCAGGCGCGTGCCCGCGGCCCGTGCGCGCCGCCGCTGCCCGGCGGGAGCGGAGCGAGCGGAGCGGAGCGAGCGGAGCCCCGGTCCCGGCCTCGGGCCCCCGGCCCCCCCGGCCCCCGGCAGGTGAGCGCGGCCCCCGCGGGGACAGCCGGGTCCACTGCGGCGACGAGGTGAGGGACGCCCGGTCCCTTGCCGGGATGAGGTGCGGGATGCCCGGGTGCCTTGCGGGGACGGGGTGCGGGATGCCCGGGTCCCTTGCCGGGATGGGGTGCGGGATGCCCGGGTCCCTTGCGGGGATGGGGGCACGGTGGGGGGGTTGCTGTGCAAGGACCGGGCAGTAAGGCATGGCTTTGCACCCCCCGGCAGGACACAACGTCCCCTGATCCCTTCTGCGAGGCAGGGAGGTTGGGGGGGTRTATGACCTTCACCCCCTCCGTGTGTCCAGTGGGGCGCTGGGGAGAGGGACACCCCTTCTGCAATGCTGCCGCACTCCCGGGCTTGTGCCTCAGTTTCCCCATCTAAAAATAACGGGGTGAACTTGTGCTGTCCCTTCACTGCTGTCCCCTGCCCAAATAAACACCTTACCCCGTCCCTGACCCTCCTCCTTTCAGCCGTGTCCCCCCAGCTTCTCCCTTGCTGCCCCCCATSTCCCCACTTCGCCATCCCCTCTGGCTCCAGGTCTGCTTCCCCACCGCAGACAGCTGAAATTCCACTGTCCCTCCACCTCCCCTGCTCCCAGCAGCCCCATTTGCCTCCTGCCACCAGCAACCCGGGTCCATCCCCCCGAGGCTCAGGGGACAGGACCCCCGTGGCAGCGCGTGACGCTCCGTGTCCCCTCCCTGCTGCGGGGGGATGGCACCGCCGGATCCTCCACCATCCCCGTTTGCCACTTCTGGCTTTAATTGCAAACCTCATCTTTGGATTTCTGCCTAAACCCGGCTCCCGGGACTGCACAAATCCCTGCTCGCTGTCCGAGCAGCCTTGTTTACCACAGCAGTGATGAGACAGAGCTGTGGAGCTGGGCAGCCGCTGGAGCTGAGGCTGAGCCCCCTCTCCCTTCCCCAGGCCTGAGCACATGCAGGGTGTTGGCAATCCTGCTGCTGCTGCCCCTCCAGGGATCCCCATCCGCGGTCCCCATCCGCATTCCCAGCACATCCGCTGTCCCCGAGCTGGGCTGCAGGCTCCCCTGGAGAGACACTTGCGTTATCTGCAAATGCCAAGCAAGCTTCCCGAAATTTTTGCACAAGGCTCCTAAAATCCCTGGAAGATTAATGGGTGCCCTGAGCAGGGAGGTTTTGGGAGGTCAGGGGGAAGGGGAAGCTCTCTGCAGAGCCCACATGAGCTGTGAAGCTGATCCCTGCCAGGGCTTGGAGCAAATGCATCTCCCCTGGCTACTGCAACCTGGCAGCGCCTGGCCCCGGCAGCCTCCCGTCTGTGCGCAGGACACGAGGCTCCTGCTGCTGCTCCTGGGTCACTGAACCTCCTCTCTGGTTTGGGGGAGCCCACAAGCCCTGAGCCCTCATGGTCCAGCAGGTCCCCAGGCCTCAGATCCCCCCATCAATGCAGATGACCCTGATGGAAACAAGGAGGCTGCCATAGGCACATCCCACCCAGGATTCCTTGGAAAAGCGGCTCCCAGAAGTTTCCCACCATTACCAATGTGCCYCCTCCAGGGTCCTGCTGCCCTTGCAGCCACCTCATGCACTGCTGGGTCCTGGGCAGCCCCCTGGTGCTGCTCTGGCTGAAATCCCATGGGGAATCACCCACCATTCTGGCTTTGGCTCTTTGCCCAAGGGCTCCAGCCCTGCTCATGTTGCAGCCAAAGGGGTTTTGCCAGGGAATGCAGGAGGGACCCTACACGAGCCTGCTTCCCTGGGGACAGTACCCTGGAAGGGCCCAGGCTCACCACCTGCCTGGCACTGGGCTTGGTTTGATGATGAGGGGGCAGGATGGGTGCTGAGGCTGCTCAGCCCTGAGCCCCGGGCGCTGCTGATGCGGAGCTGCCAGCRTGAATCAGCAGCACCCACTTAACCCTTTCCTCACAGGGTCCCCGTGGGCTCTGGAGGGGGCCACGCTTCAGCCACGCCACAGCCAAATCTCTCCACACCCCCTGCCTCCCTGAGCCCTGACCCCTGCCAGCCCCAGGAGCGTTTCCCAGCCCCATGGGACGCACGGACCAGCCCTGGGGTGGGAATCCCACAGCCACTCGGCTGGGTCAGACTGAGCAGCAAACCAGGCACAGCTCCTGCAGCTGCAAAGCCTCTTGCGACGCACGTCGGTGTCACGGGTTTTCCCTGGGACCTGCTGCTGTGCCTTGGACACTTCAGCCCCCAAAGGTGGCCACTTCAGCCCCCAAAGGTGGCCACTTCAGCACCCAAAGGTGGCCACTTCAGCCCCCATGTGCAGCCACCTCAAGCCCCATGTGCGGCCACCTCAAGCCCCATGTGCGGCCACCTCAAGCCCCATGTGCGGCCACCTCAAGCCCCGTGTGTGGCCGCAGTGGGAGCAGCACGTGGGTGCTGGTACCCACGGTAGATGCAGCACAGCAGCCCCAGCATCTCCCATGATGGGAAATACTGCTGCCAGGCTCCTCTGGACCTCCTTGGCTGAATCTGTTTTTCTTTGCCACAAATGGCCACAGTGGTGCATCATGGTGGCATTGGCTCTGCACCCCGRAATGGACCCTCAAGCAGCCATCTGCTAAGGGAGAGCAAATGACCTTTCCTGTGGCCAAAAGCTCGAGGCCCAGCCTTGGATTCCCACAGACCAGTGCAGCTCCCTGTGTGGCCTCCCCCCTGCCCTGGATGCTCTTGGCAGCAGAGGAACCTGGCCCAGAGGCTCTGCAGCCACTCCTGCCCCTGGTCCCCACCAGGCTCAGCCAAGGTGCCCAGGGGCAGGAGTGTGACATCCCCATCCCCTGATCTTGCCTGCTGGAGAGATGCTGGGTCTGGGACAACAAACACACCTGGAGAGAGTGACCTGGGGACAGAGGACAGCAGGACTGGGCTGTCCCACCTCGCTAGGGACAGGGCTCTGCCAGCCAGGGCTCTGCCATGGGGCTGCGGGCAGCTGCCCATGCTGTGCCCGCGGTGTCAGCAGCACCAGCCTCTGCATTGCAGCAGCCTCCAGCCTGCGCAGGGCCACGGCCATGGCCCGGCCYCCACAGAGGGCAGAGACCCCCCTGCAGAGCAGGAGCTGCCTGGAGGGTGAGGAGAGCTGTGTCAGTGCCCAGCACCGAGCGTGCTGACAGGAGAGACGCAGCGGGGCCGCTTCTGCAGGAGCAGCAGCCCAAGGGCACGTGGAGCAGGAGCTGGGACAAACTCCGCCGTCACTTGATGCCAAACGCTCTGTGGCTTCTCCCTGGCAGCTCTGTGGAGGCGAGGGGCTGCAGCAGAGCCCCCCAGGCCCAGGGTACCCAAGCAGCAGCGCCTGGCTGGGGCTGGCAGCTCTCCRCACCACGGCTCAGCCGCCGGCTCTGCAGGCGCCAGGCATCACCGCCGGCCGCCCTGATGCGAGCTGATGGGCTCTGCTGGCAGGACTGGGGGCTGGCAGGGGCTGGCAGGGGGCTGGCGGGGGGCTGGCACGTGTGGCACAGGCGGCCTGGCACGGTGGGGGCACTCGCACGTGCGCGGGGGTGCGAGGATGGTCGTGCGTGGGGCACAGGCGGGAGYGTGGCGCCGAGGCAGCGGCGTTGGCTGGGAAGTGATGCAGAGCCAAAAATAACCCCAGGCTGCAGCTCGGACCAGGTAGTGGCTCAGAGAGGGAGCTGTGGCAGCCACGTCCGCAGTGCCCCCTGGCATGAGTGGCTCCTTGGGGCAGCAGGGGCAGGCACTGTGCCCGTGGGTCCTGGGGTACACCCAGCCATGGGTGTGCTCCCTCTCTGCTGTCCCCATCCCAGCCCTGGAACACTGGGGCTGTCACCCTCAGGGTGCCCTTGCCATGCCATGCAGCAAAACCCAGGGCACAACAGCCTGTGCCTGCAGATTTCATGGGGGAAGATGCACACAGCACCTGCAGAGTCCCTTGGGGCTGTGTCACCAGGTGCTCTGTCACCACTGCAGGTACCCCAGGGCAGCCTGCTGGGGTGGGGACAGCGCTGTGGTGCCAGGCAGGAGCAGTGGTGACACTGTGGGTGCCAAGGACAGTGGCCATGCTGTGGGTGCCAGGCAGAAGTAGTGTTGGTGCTCTGGGTGCCAGGCAGTGGCAGTGGTGCTGCCGTGGGTGCCTGGCACACCAGTGCTCCTGTGGGTGCCAGGCAGGGACAGTGGCCGTGCCGTGGGTGCTGGGAGGAGTGGTGGCAGCGCTGTGGGTGCCAGGCAGGGACAGTGGCTGTGCCGTGGGTGCTGGGAGGAGTGGTGGCAGCGCTGTGGGTGCCAGGCAGGGACAGTGGCCGTGCCGTGGGTGCTGGGAGGAGTGGTGGCAGCGCTGTGGGTGCCAGGCAGTGGCGGTGGCGGTGCCGTGGGTGCCAGGCAGGCGCGGGCGCTGCGTGCTGCCAGCTGCGGGGGGACACTGCTGTCCCCCACCCATCTGCGTCTCGGCGGCGGAGCGAGGGACAGTCACGCGTTTATTTTTAACCGTCTGGGGAGGGTGGAGGGGATTGGTGCCTCCCTGGTTATATCACTAAATCCCTGCCGGGCCCTGTTACTTCCAGCACAGCGAGCCCTGCGCCGTGCTCCAGTAACTGTTTCAGGTCCCCGTCCTCCTGGGGCCATGCCCTGCCCCAGCCCGGGGACACCTCAGGGCACAGCTGTGCGCACAGCTGGAGAGCGTGGGCACCTACTGGTGCTCCCCACAGGACCCTGTGCTCYCAGCTGTGCCCTGCCACCCCACCACGGGGCAGAGCACAGGCAGCCAGGCCTCCCTCTGCCCATTCTACCTCTCCAAGGAGGGATGGTGGGTGAGGTTTATGGCCACATCCCTCTCAGCCCTTTTGGGGACAGGGCAGGAGGAAATCTGAGCTGTTCATGGCCATCTTGTTCCCATCCCGGTGGCAGATGCCGTGCAGGATAGGCCCAGTGCTTTGCTGTGGAAACACTGTCCAAATCCAGGTCAGGATGGGGATGATGAGGAGGACGCCTAGGAAACGGCCACCCCAGTCCCTGCTCTGTCCCCGTGCAATGCCACCCCCAGCCACCAGCCCCCTCCCAGCTCTCAGCAAAACAACGAAGGGTTAAGCCACGCAGCGGGGCCACGTGGCGCTCCGGGGATGCCGTTTTTCTGAAGATCAGGACGGATTAGGGTGGAATAGCAGGACGAGAATTTCTTGGGCGGCGCATCCCCTGACCCTGCCACGGCCCCTGGCCCAGCAGCTCCCAGTGCTGAGCCAGGCTCTGCCCAGTGAGCTCCCACTGTGCTGCTCCCCGTGATTCCCTCCCAGCACCGCTGGCTCTGGGGGTGTTTGGATGGCACCAAGTGGGTGGTGGGCACTGGAGGTGCCTGTAGGTCCAGAGCTGGAGTGGGCACTGTCCCCTGTACCCAGATGCTTGTCCCACAGAGCTGTTGGCAGGAGGAATGGGGGTCCCCTGCACCCCCCGTGACTCCCCTCTCCTGTCCCCTCAGTGCATGAGGCTGGTGTTTGCCCAGGAAAGCCCCAGCGCCTGCGGGAGCCATGTCGGGTTCCTATGACGAGTCGGCATCGGCCGCCGAGGAGACAACCGACAGCTTCTGGGAGGTGAGTGAGTCCCGGCCATCCTCTCCTCCCACAGACCCCACCGCCACTGTCACTGCACCCCACGGTGTCCCCTGGGCTGGGGGCTGCCCTCCCTCCTCTGCCTGAGAGCATCCCTGCTGCGGTGGCTCTGCCCAAGGTCTCAATCTTGGCTGTCCCTGGGTGGCAGAGGGGTTGGAGAGAGTTGGACTTGAGCAGCCCCAACCCAAAGCTCGATCCCCCAAATTGCCAATTGGTGCTTCCCCTGTAGCCACCCCAGGGCAGCTGGGGCTGCGCCAGGCGGGGTGGCACAGCCCCCTCAGCTGCCTGTCCCCGTGGCCATGCCAGGTGGGGAACTACAAGCGCACGGTGAAGCGGATCGACGATGGACACCGGCTCTGCAATGACCTCATGAACTGCGTGCACGAGCGGGCCAAGATCGAGAAGTCCTACGCSCAGCAGCTCACCGACTGGTCCAAGCGGTGGAGGCAGCTCATCGAGAAAGGTACCACGGCTTCCCCCTGGGAGGCTTTCCCCAGGACACCTGGGTGTGCAATCACAGCTTCACCTGGCAGAAATGGAGGGGGTGAGRGCACTGGGGTGACCCCCAGGTGTCTCCCCGGCCCCCAGGTCCCCAGTATGGCAGCCTGGAGAAGGCGTGGGCCGCGATCATGACGGAGGCGGACAAGGTGAGCGAGCTGCACCAGGAGGTGAAGAACAGCCTCCTGAATGATGACTTCGAGAAGGTCAAGAACTGGCAGAAGGATGCCTACCACAAGCAGATCATGGGGGGCTTCAAGGAGGCCAAGGAGGCTGAGGATGGCTTCCGGAAAGCCCAGAARCCCTGGGCCAAGAAGCTCAAGGAGGTGAGAGAAGCACAGAGTGTYCTGGGGAAACCCTGTGTCCCCAGGTCCAACTCTGTGTCCCCAGTCCAGGCTGGGAGAGACACATGGCACCTCCCCACAGGCAGAGGGGTTGGCAGGGGGCTATGACTACTACTCTGGTGTCCCTTTCTTGTCCTTCCCWCAGCTGGAGACAGCCAAGAAAGCCTATCACCTGGCATGCAAGGAGGAGAAGCTGGCCATGACCCGTGAAGCCAACAGCAAGGCGGATCAGTCCAACACTCCTGAGCAGCAGAAGAAGCTCCAGGACAAAGTGGAAAAGTGCAAGCAAGACGTGCAAAAGGTGTGAAGCACTGCCCTATGCTGGACACATGGAGCATTGGGCAAGGGAAACCAGAGGAGATGGCCACCACATCCCTTTCTGCACCATCAGTTCCCATTTTCCCATCCCTGTGCTCCTGGAGGATAAGGCCTTGCAGGCAGTGCTCAGGGGAGTGTGAGCTGGGCAGGGATTTACCCCACTTTTGGGGGCTGATTCCACCCACTGAGGCTCGTGGCTCAATTTGGGCTCCCCAGCTCTGGTGACCCCCAAAATAGACCTTTCAGCAGGCATAAACAGCCTCTGATGTGCTCGAGGTACTACCAGAGTCCTTCCTGTGCCTTTGCAGACTCAGGAGAAGTACGAGAAGGTGCTGGACGAGCTGAACAAGTGCACCCCGCAGTACATCGAGAGCATGGAGCAGGTCTTCGAGCAGTGCCAGCAGTTTGAGGAGAAGAGGCTCAACTTCCTCAAGGAGATGCTCCTGGACATCAAGAGGCACCTGAACCTGGCYGAGAGCAGCAGGTAGGGGCAGCAGATCCTGGCCATGATGGTCACCAAGAGGTGCCAGAGTGGCAGGAGGCTGTGCGGGAGCCTGGCACCCCCCGGTGGCTTGGAGGACCCACCGCCTGTCCCCAGGTGACACAGTCTGGGCCTGTCCCTGTCCCACTCTGTCCCCAGGGCTCCACCCTGACCCACAGCCCCCCAAACACGTCTCTCCCCACAGCTACGCCAACGTGTACCGGGAGCTGGAGCAGACCATCCGCATGTCGGACGCGCAGGAGGACCTGCGGTGGTTCCGCAGCACCAGCGGCCCCGGCATGCCCATGAACTGGCCCCAGTTYGAGGTGAGGCTGGGCGCCCTGCCTGGGTGCTGGCGGCTCTGCGGGGCAGCCAGGCGCTCAGGGGTTGGTCACTCTGTGCTTGCAGGAGTGGAACCCGGACCTGACGCACACGATAACGCGGAAGGAGAAGCAGAAGAAGGGCGAGGGGGTGGCCCTGACCAACGCCGGCAGCGCGGGCGACACGGGGGCTCAGGCGGGCGAGCGCGGGAGGTGAGGGCTGGCACAAAGGAGAGAGGAGGGGCACAGCCTGTGAGGGGCACAGCCTGTGAGAGGCACGGCCTGTGAGGGGCACAGACTGTGAGAGGCACAGCCTGTGAGGGGCACAGCCTGTGAGAGGCACGGCCTGTGAGGGGCACAGCCTGTGAGGGGCACAGACTGTGAGGAGCACAGCCTGTGAGGGGGACAGCCTGTGAGGGGCACAGACTGTGAGGAGCACAGCCTGTGAGGGGTACAGACTGTGAGGGACACGGCCTGTGAGAGGCACGGCCAGTGCTTGTACAAGCACTTGGGGATGCGGGGTGTCCTCAGTGACAGCCACCTCTCCTCTCCCTCCCAGCGTGAGCAGCCACGACCGTGGGCAGACCTACAGCGCCGAGTGGTCCGATGACGAGGGCAGCAACTCCTTCAACACCAGCGAGGCCAACGGCGGCGCCAACCCCTTCGACGAGGAGTCGGCGGGGAAGGGCGTGAGGGTGCGGGCTCTGTACGACTACGACGGGCAGGAGCAGGATGAGCTCAGCTTCAAAGCAGGTACGGTCCCTTGCCAGTGCCAGGTAGGATGGGGCTTGTCTACTGGAGCTGTGGGGTTGGAATCCYTCAAGTAATTTCTGGGTTGGCCCAACCCTTCAAAGAGTTGAGGTGTCAGAAAGGGGAAGGCAGAAGCTGAGCCCAAAGGGAGAAGGGACRGGAGCAATGGGGAGGGACAGGGCACGTGAGGGCTCATGAGTTACCCTTTTCCTTTCTATCCTACAAACTGGTGTGCCCAGGATGAGTCCTGCAAAYCTCCAGCATCTCCATCCCAGGGAGAAAAAGGGTGTGGGAGAATTTCCAGCACCTGCAATGAGCTYTTCCCTTCCACCTTCCTCTCCAGGTGATGAACTAACCAAACTCGGTGAGGAAGACGAGCAGGGGTGGTGCAAAGGGCGCTTGGACAACGGGCAGCTGGGGCTGTACCCCGCCAACTACGTGGAGGCAATCTAAGTCTTGTGGTGTGCTCCTCGTCACCGTCAGCAGATAAATCCACCCTCCGTTGTCTCCATTTCTCCACCAGCCAACCAGCCATTCTGCCGTCTGGTCCTTCACTCCTCACCCTTAGAGATTCAGACATATTTTCCGACCAAGCTTTTATTTTTTTAAGAGTTGTCTCCGAAGAGTATTTTGCATAGTCGCTTTCTTCTAAGATAACGTGAAGCGAAAGATGACGTTGTCCGTTCGTCTACGTTAGTTGAATTTTTTTTTTTCTGAGCGAAAAGCCGATACCTCAAGATCTTAAAGCCCAACCAGTGAGAGCTCCTGATTGGTTGGTTTTTAAAGATACTGAAATCATGAGCCGCCTTCTGATTGGCTGGAACTGTTCGGAAACGCACGGCGCCGAAGCTCCTGGGACCAACCAAATTCATCCCAGAAAACCAAGAGGGATTGGAGTCTGACTCCGTTGGTTATTTTTTTTGGTGTTTCCATGTTTTCCCCAGTTCATCCTCCCGCCCCGAGGAAGGGGGTGAATGCCCCCTTCAGCCCCGTGGCTATCTTTGAGATGCCCAGGTGAGGTGGGACCAGCCCTGCCATGGAGCTTGCTGGCATCTCCTCAGCTTCCTCCTCCTCCTCCTCCCGGCTGGGCTGTCAGCACACCTGGAGCGGGCGGAGGCTCCCGAGCCGATGCCCAGCCTGTGCTGCCTGCAGGGAGCAGCATCACCCTTCGGGTAGGCAGGTATCCAACGCACACCAGATCCAGGTGAGATGGCCCTAAAATCCAGCGCGCTGTCCGGAGAAGGACCCACCAGGGCCCGGTGCTGCTGGAAGCACCTTCATGCCCAGCGTGGGATAGCGAGGGCTGGGCACTGCTGGGGACTGTYCCCATCCTCCCCTTCCTGAAGAGAGGCAGGAGCAGAGCAGGGACGGGGGATGAGCATCGTCCATCCCTGCAGGAGCTGCAGCCCAGGAGGAGGGCTCAGGGTACAGCCCGGGCAGAGCAGCTGCCTGGCCAAGACGGCCGAAATCAAGACACACCAAGGCAGGGGAATGGCCGCAGGGTCTGCCCTTTGCTTGTCCTCAYGGAGCTCTACCCCTCCTCCCCTGGGCTCTGTCCCCAGCCCCACAGCTCCCACRGCTGCTGCCACCACCCCACCCCCTGCCTCGGGTGCGATTGCCATCCCCAGCTCTTCCCTACAGATCATCTCTCATTTCTTCCCATACCATCACCCTTAGCAGCATCAATGCCATCGGCTTCCCGCACGCTCCTCCTGCTCCTTTCCTGCCCCCTCCGYTGGTTCGTGAATTTTTTGGCCCCAGGGATCCCGTGTTCCCGTGGATGCAGGGGAAGCACCGTGTGCTGGGCACGGTGGGCGGGAGCCATCCAGCCCCTGCCAGGTACCGGAAAAAAAACCCACAAAGTCAGAAAAGACCCAACCAACCACCTGTCTCAGCAATGCACCCCGGTTTTTGTACATTGATTGTGTAATTTAAGAAGTATATATATAATATATATATCTCTCGTGATTGTATTTCGTGGATACAACAACAAAAAGCAGCAAGAGAAAATAACCGAGCTCTGTCAGCGTCCTTGGCTCTGGGGTCTCCTTTGCTGTGCGTCTGTCCCACCCCCGGGGGGRTGGCTGAGGTGGTTGTGGACCCCCAGGCAGTGACACCCCCTCCCCACGGTTTTGGGGTGCAGCAGGATGGGGATGCATTGCTGGGGGGACAAGAGGAGCAGCCGCTGCCTTTGGGGACTCCTGTGCCACTGCAGGACAAAGCCTTGGGACACCCACGGTGGGGCTCGAGGGGATGCAGGTTTGAGGCTGTTCAAGCCCCAGCCCTGACCCAGCGCTCTCTGAGCCTGTGAAAGCAGCGTGATGTCACCTGCTGCCCTCCCTCACCCTGCCACGGTGGGGGGACACAGGATTTGGGGCACCACTGGCACCCCCAGCCCGTCCTCACGTGCCCCCGTACCGGCTGYGTCGGGCACACACAGCAAATCACAAGACACAGTTTACTTTTTTTTTCCCCCTCCCATTTTTTTGCTTTTCCAGTCCCTTTTCCAGAGGCCAAGGCAGCTTTCCTCCTTCCCCTGCTCCTCGCTGCCCTCCATCCCTCCTGCCAGGATGGGAGCAGGGCTGTCTGGATCTGCTGCTATGGGAGCAGCACAGAGCAAGAACAGAAAGGAAAGGCAGTAGCTGGCACCGGCGGATTTTTGAAGGAAAAAAAATCAAGAGACCAAGAACCASGTGTTTTTTTCCTTTTAAGCTCCCACAGAACATCCCTGGAAGCCCAGGCCACCCTCGGCATTTGAACCTAAACCACAACTCATCACCAGCCAAAACAGAAAAGCAAATAACCAAATAAAAAAAGCCTATAATATAAAAGATCAACATTGCCAGGTAGCTCTGACTCTGGTGCAATGAGCTGGTGAAGCAATTCCCAGCTCTCTGCCCCAGTCCAGCCTGGACGGATCACACACTCTGGATTTATTGTCCAGAGGGAAATGGCAAAGCTGCCATCTCCATTTCCCCAAACTCCAGAATCAGGCAGTCCAARTAAAATCCGAATCAAGGGAAGAGCTTTGAGCCAGGGCACAGAACCTGGGGGCTTGGGAGGACTCTGGTGGCCCCGTGCACAGGGATGGGGGACCCAGCTTGGGGATCCCCACTGTGCACAGCCCCACATCCACATTTACAGCTGCTCCCAYTGCAGAACTCCCATTTGCAGCCCCGAGTCCCTGTGCAGGGGAGCAGCTGAGCATGTCCTGGAGTGAACAGCAAAGGGGGATGCCCTGTCCCAAGGGGTGCCCAAGGTGCCATGGCAGGCAGCACCCTTGGCTGGTGCCAGGCTGCTCACACAGGGATTGGCTGCACGAGCAGCCCTGGATGTCCCTGTCCCWGTGGGTGTCCCTGTRGGCGTCCCTGTCCCTGTGGGTGCCATTGTCTCTGCTCATGCCCCAGGCTTTTTCCTCCCTGAACAATGGCTGGGTGAAGCCACCTACAGCCAGAACCCGGCAGGGAGGAGAGGAGCGGGGACAAGCCCAGGCTCGGTGCCTTCCCTTCCCGTGGGGGACGAGGGCTCTGCACGGTCCTTGCCCCACACCAGGGCCTGCGGGAGGTGAGGGGGTCCGTGTGTCCGGTGCCAGCAGGTCCTGGCAGGGGAAGCCTCGCACGGCAGCCGAGGTCCTGCTGCTCTCTGTGGCCGGGGCGGAGGGAGGCAGCCAAGGTCCCCCGTCCCTGCCGGCGCTCAGCCGGTCCCGCCGCCGCTCACACCGGGTGCACGAACTGGTAGACGAGGCGCTGGGAGATGTCGGGCTTGCGGATGATCCCTTTCTTGTAGTACTGCCGGATGGAGCGGCTCAGCTTGTCGTAGTTCATGGCCGGGCGGTTCTTGCGGATGCCCCAGAGCCGCGCCACCTGCGCCGAGTCCTCGATCTTGAAGATGCCTGGCAGGGGAGCGGGGCACGGAGGGTTACAGCATCTCCTGCCCCACCTCAGCCCCCCAGCGCCCTCCCCGGGGCCTCTGGAGCGCATTGCCCACCTTTGTCCTTGTTGAGCCASCGGATGAAGCGGCCGTAGTTGTGCGGCTTCAGCAGCAGCTCCTTGAGGAACTGCCAGAGGTGGATGGGTTGGCCGGCACAGGACGAGTCCACCTCGCTGTCGGCCCAGCCGGTGTCACCTCCTGCCACGGGAAGGGGCGCGTGAGAGGAGGGAAGGGACAGAGCTCGCTGCTGTGCACCGCCCCAGGGAGCTGCTCGAGTCCTCAGCACGGAGCCATCGATGCCACAGGGACCCCGGGGCTCAGCCGGCTCTGGGTATGGAAGATTTGCTTCCCCCTCCCTGTCTTGGAGCAGGGAGAGCAGCTCGGTGCTGTCCCTGTGCAGCCCGCAGGGGTGCAGGGATGTGGGACAGGGCCAGGGAGGGGATGGAGCCTTTTCCGCTTCGCTGGATTTTGCAGAGAGCCCTGGGGCTGCCCTGGGGCAGAGGGAATGAACCGCACCGATCTCACAGCAGCCGCGGCTCCAGTGCCCCGGCAATTGCAGTAAAGCAGGGAGGGACCGCTCAGGCACCCCGCACCTGCCCGAAGCAGAACTCACCGCAGTATCTGACATCTCCCGGGGCAGCCTTCTCCTTCATCCAGGCGGCTGGAAGGGAGGAGCGGGGCATCAGGGGGGCATCTCCCGCGGCACAGCCTCGCCCACCCTCCCCGGCTCCCTCCCGCTCCCCGGCACCCACCGGACTTCCAGATGTCGAGGTGGGCGTGCAGGATGTCGCCGCAGGCAGGGGAGCGCTGGCAGAACTGCTCCTCGGACATGGCACACAGGTCCTTTCCCGACAGCTCCTGGAAGGACTTCCCGATCTGCGGCAGCCGGTACTGGTGCTCCGTCCACAGGATCCACTTCTGCACATTGCCGGGGCTCCAGTCCATGGGGTCTGGGGGCCGAGGGGGTGAGTGGGGGCAGCCAGGAGCCGAKCCCTCGTCCCGTGTGGGGCAGCCACACTCCCCCAGACCCCCACAAGAAGCTGCAGCCCCCCAGAAACCATCCCCTCCTCCCATGTGGAGCAGCCCCGAGACCCTTAAACATGGCTGCAGCTCCCCAGGAACCATCCTCTCCATCCTCTCCATCCTCTCCATCCTCTCCATCCTCTCCATCCTCTCCATCCCCTCCATCCCCTCCATCCTCTCCATCCTCTCCATCCTCTCCATCCTCTCCATCCTCTCCATCCTCTCCTCCTGTGTGGAGCAGCCACACTCCCCCAGAGCCCCACAAGAAGCTGTAGCACCCCAAATGCAGCGAGGCTTTGGCTCCCCCAGCAGCCCATCCACCGCTGCCCCGGGGGCACGCACCTGCGGCGATGTTGAGCAGCTTGCAGGCTGTCTCGATGTCCTTCAGCACCTCGCCCACCACCATGCTCTGCACCTGCTCCAGCGAGTGCTCCTCCAGGCGCAGGCTGTCCTGCAGGTCCCCCTCGGCGCCCAGCCCCAGCCCCTGGCTGTCGATGATGGGACATTGCTCCGGCTCCTTCCCCGCCTCCTCCCGCCCGCCCTGGCCGCTGCTCGGGGCCGGTTCCCCGGCGCCCTTGGGGGCCCAGGCCGTGTCCTCCGGGTAGAGCATGTCGAAGTAGTGCAGGCAGAAGGCGGGCAGGGGCTGCTCGGGGGTCCCGGGGGGGCTGGGGCTCTCCGGGCAGCCCCAGCGCCGGGGGTCGGGGTCCCGGGGGGGCGGCAGCAGCGCGGGGTCCGGCCAGGAGAGGCGGCCGGGGGGCAGAGCGGGCAGCCCGGGGCTGGCACTGCCCATCCCTCTGCTCAGCGCCGGCTCCGAACCTGCCCGGGGGTGAGAGAGGGGCAGAGCTGAGCCCGGCACCGCTCCTGCCTTCCCGCCCTGCGGCCAGGCACAAAGGGAGCGACTAAGCCTGTTAGAGGGGAAAAGCCCTGCAAAGAGCCCCACACCGTGCCCCGGCAGGCTGCGGGGGAGTGCGGGGTCAGCCACGGCTGCGGGGGATGGCCCCGGTTTGGGACAGCAGCAGCAGCCCGCAGGGGGAAGGAGCTCAGGAGATGAGCAGGATCTGCCCCCTGTTGAGGGTCTGGCTGTTCAGGGTCTGGCTGTTCAGGGTCAGGGTGTTCAGGGTCTGGCTGTTCAGGGTCTGGGTATTCAGGGTCTGGCTGTCCAGGGTCTGGGTGTTTAGGGTCTGGGTATTCAGGGTCTGGCTGTTCAGGGTCTGGGTGTTTAGGGTCTGGCTATTCAGGGTCTGGGTGTTTAGGGTCTGGGTGTTCAGGGTCTGGCTGTTCAGGGTCTGGCTGTTCAGGGTCTGGGTGTTCAGGGTCAGGGTGTTCAGGGTCTGGCTGTTCAGGGTCTGGGTGTTCAGGGTCTGGCTGTTGAGGGTCTGGGTGTTCAGGGTCTGGCTGTTCAGGGTCTGGCTGTTCAGGGTCTGGCTGTTCAGGGTCTCCCCAAGGGCTGCACCCCAGGCTGGCAGCAGCTCAGTCCCAGGTGGAGCTGAGGCCTCTGTGGGAGGCACTGTGGGTCCCTGGAGGAGCTCCCCCAGGACAGCCCTGGGRTGACAATGGATGCTTGGGCCACAGGGACACGTTCCTGAGCATGGAAAATACCCTCTGCTGCTTCCACCTGAGGCACAGCAGCCCCCAGACCCAGATCCCCAGGAGGGACCCAGCTCAGCACCCAGCCCTTGGTCTCTGTTGCCAACTCCCAGAGGAGAACTTTCCTTGTAAGACAGGATAATTACAATTACCTTCACTCTATTGCAAGAAAAACTACCCCAAATCAGCCTGGGAGTCCTGGAGGCCATGGAGGAGAGGATGAACCTGCTGAATTTCCATGGCAACACCAGGTAATGGCTCCGTCCATGGAGAAACCTCCCCAAAAACCATCCTGAGACTKTGGGAAGGGGAGGCCCCTGCCAAGGAGAAGCTGTTGATGGGCATGGCCAGGGCACTGCCCAGCTCCTCCACCTTCAGCACTGCATTTTACAAGGAGAAGAAGAACCATCACAAACTGGTGGTTTAAAAGCAGAAAAAGGAGCTTTAGCAATGGAGCTGGCACTGGGAAAGGAGCATGAAAAGCTTGAAACCCTTCAGGACACCAGGCAGCCCTGAAGGGGAACAGGGAGCCGTGGCCAGGGAAAGGGGGTGCCCTGTTGCTCCAAACCCCAGCTGGGGGGAAAAGGTTTAAAATAAATGAGAGGAAAAGGTCCCACAGGGTCTCTCCAGGCTGAGCACAGCCCCCAAGCACGGGGGTGGTCAGTGGAGCAGGGACAATGGGACCCAGCCCCGTGTCCCATGCTCAGGGGGGAGATAACGAAGCTGCTGAGGATTGAGTGCTCCCAGGAATGTGGGTTTGAAGCTCTGCATTGCCTGCRCTTGGGGCAAGCTCATCACTTCATCCTTGGAATAGCCCAAAGAGCTCAGAAAAACCCGTGGAAGAGCCAGGGACACCTAAACAGCACTGGGGAGGGMTTGTGGGTTCAGGAGCTGGAGCCCACGACCCTGAGTGGTTTTGGTGGCACTGCAGCAAGGAGGAGGAGGGAGAAGAGGGAACCCAAACCCTCTTCTGGTCTGGGGCTGCCCCCACCATCCCCAAACAGTTTCCCTGAGAGATGGTGCCTGCTTCCAAACCTCTCCTTGATTTGCTCAGGATTAAAAGAAGAGCTTTAGGAGATCAGCCCTAAATCCAGCCTCACGCTGCTSGCAGCACAAAAGGGAAGTGGTAACAGCTTGTGCAGCTCCTGCTGCTGCACAGTGCCGGGCCGTGGGGGTGTCTGGGAGGGCACAGGTGCCTCATTCCCAGAGCCTCTGGGATGTTCTGAGGCCACGGTTCATCCTCACCCACGGGGGAGCAGGGCTGTGGAACCGTCCTCAGGAACACCACAGGATGGAGAGCCCCAGCCCCACCTTCACCTCATCCTGTTCCCCTCCTCCCAGCAGGGACCAGAGGGACCCAATCCCTGGGGAAGTGTCCCCAAAAGGCTGAGCTGTGCCCCACCAAGGGCGCTGTACTCCCAGGGCGGGGGCCGCTGTTTGACTTTCTCCCGCTGTGGCACGCGGGCCGGGCTGGGTGGGACCTGTTTGCACGGAGAAGCCGCTTCAGGTGGCCTTTTCCCCCCTCTTCCCCTACCCCTTTTTGCATTTCCCTGGAAAAGGAGAGCTGGAGGGGCAGCCCCAGGTGCACGGGCACGCATGGCACCAAAACCCTCCCTGTTCCCTGCCCGAGCTGAGCGAGGCTGAGCCGGCCATTGCATCAGCCTTGGCGGCTCCCTGGCTGCTGTTCCATGGGGAATTCTGCCTGCGGTGCGGTGCTGGGGCTGGCATGGGGCTCCTGCACTCCCAGGGCACGCAGCCAGCCCGAGCTGGAGCTGCGGGTGCTCCTGGCTCAGCTCCACACAGACCCCAAGCTGAGGGGGACAACAACGGGGACAAGGACCCTGTGCCACCCCCAGCTCCCCTGGCAAGCGCAGCCCACCGTGCCCCACCAGGGCGGAACGCTGGGACGGGCCCTTGAGAGCGAGAGGAAAAAAATAAAATAAAAAAGAAATTCACCCGCCCCCCACCCTCGAACAATGGGTCCGTTAATTAAAACCCAATCAGCGGTGGAACAGGTTGTGCCGGAGCGCCGTGGGACCGGCAGGGTGGCCCCGCCGCGGGAGGGGCGCTGCCCGCAGAGCCCGGGATGGATCCCAAGCCCCCGGGCGCTTCCGAAAGCCCTTCCCAGGCAGCGGGGGAGAGGGAGCAGGGCCGGCTCCAGGGTCACCTCCWGCCCCAGGTGGGGACAGGGATGTGCTGTGCTGCGCTGTCCCAGGAGGAACTGGGGACGTGCGGGACCCAGAGCTGTCCCAGAGCAGCCTGGATGGAGCAGGAAAAGAGCCCCGGGGTCCCTGCAAAGCCAGGGCTGCAGCAGGCACCCAGGTGGGTGCTCAGAGGCTGCTGACAATTTGACATCCTGCCAGCATGTCCCATGCAAGCCCCAGAGTGACAGCTGTGCCACGTCCTGCTGCCAAACCCTGTGCCACGCACCCTCCTTATCGCTGGGTGGAGGAAGGAGGATTGGCCAGAACCTCCCCACAGCCAGGGCAGGGGCTGGGGAGGTGACAGAGCAGGGGGCTGGGGAGGTGACAGAGCAGGGGGCTGGGGAGGTGACAGAGCAGGGGGCTGCATGGTGACAGGGCTGGGGCCAGGGCAAGCCCCAGGCTCACTCTGAGGTACCCCTGGGGGGATGCAGCCCATCCTGCGGGCCTGGACTCTCAGCTCCAGCACCACCGAGCTGCCCTGGCTCCTCCTGCCATTACCTGCACGGCTGCTGGCACGGGGACCAGGTGTCCCCAGAGGTCCCCACGCCCTGGGTCAGGCTGCCCTCTCCATCAGCGCAGGGAGGCAAACAGCAGTGACAGGGGACAGGCAGCACCTGCCAGTGACCCAGGCAAAGCCTGGTGCTCGCTGTCCCCCCGGTGAGCAGCAGAGCTTGGTGTTCCCCATCTGGGGCCAGGGAGCCCCTGTTTGCAGCAGCACCTTCCCCCCCGTGCTCCCAGCCCCAGGGAACACCGGTATTGTGGGGATTTGGCACCCTCACGGTGTTTGTGTTTCACTAACCGAGCAGAACCACGAAAACCAAACCCGCAGCCAAAGCGATTTAGGGCTGACACAAAAAAAAAAACCACCCCAGCAGGAAAGCAGCTGGGACAAGGGGCTCAGCTTCACAGAGACACCCCAGAGCTGGCAACGCCTCAACGGCCCCCCAGGATGCTCCATGAAGGGTCCCAGCTGCTGGTTTGTCACATGGTGCCCCAAAGCTCATCGTCCCCTGCCTGGCACAGGGGCTGGTGGCACCCTGGGTGTCCCAGCTGGCACCAGGTGGGCTCAGGAGGAGCCGGCCCCAGGAGTCCTGGCTCCATCCCACCCTCCTTGCTTGAGCAGGAGGAGGTTGCAAAGCCACAAAAATGGCAAATCCCATCTCATTTTGGTTGACACCATGCAGAGGAATGCCGGGAACCTCTCACCAAGGGACAGCCTGTCCCTGCTCAGCCCTAACAGCAGCTGGAGGTGCAGGGAGCTGCGGGGTGGGACTGTGACATGGGGCAGCCCCGTGACCACCCCAGGCTGGCGCCAGGAGCAGGACCCGGGGCGGGGTGGGCGCGGGGGGAGCCGGGGGTCGCGGCAGCGCGGGCGCCTTACCTGGAGGCTGTGCGAGCTCAGAATCCTCATGGGCGCCAGCGCAGGGTGGGCACAGCCGGCCCTGCGGCCCTGGGCGCGCTGGGTGCGGGGCACATGGCCCCGGGGGAGGGGTCCCAGCCCTGGGGAGGGGTCCCAGCCCCGGGTCCCGCTCAGCGCCGGCTCCGCGGCAGCACGGCCGGGCTGAGCCGCATCGGCCCCGGCGGGGACAGCGAGGAGAGCCGGGCACCCCGAGAGGCTCCGCGGGCAGCGCGGGGACGAGGCCAGCGGCGGCACAGTGAGTGTCAGGGCTCAGCCAGAGCCTCCTTTGCCCATTATATCCGATTCCTTCCTTATTTACCTGAACAAACAAGCAGCGCTTACCTCAGCCGAGGTGTTTGAACAGCCCGGGCCGGGTTAACCCTTGGCAGGTGCGTCCAGGGCAGGCTCGGCCTTGGGAGGGGAATGGGGCAAACCCGGGCGCCGTTAACCCCTTCCCAGCCTCACGTGGGATGAGACAGCGACAGGGACAGGGACAGACGGACACCTGGCTCCTCCTGGAGTCAGAGCTGCAGCTCAGAGACCTGCCAGGTGTGTGAGGTCCATGGCACGACATCACTCCCAGAGCTGGGCCGTGCTGGGGCCAGGAGCATCCCTGACCCAAGCCCCAGAGCCACCCCCTGCCCAATGCTGCAGCCAGGGACTGAGCCTGAGGGTGCACAGAGATGCTGGGGGTGAAGGGAGCCCCTGACAGCACCCAAACCCTCCCAGCCCAGGGACACGGCCCTGTCCCCTGCCCGGGGGTCTGTGGCTGCAGGATGGGGCACAGGGGCACAGCCAGAACGTGCCACACTCCAGGCCCAGGTTGTCTCCACCGGCACGAGCAGGAAAAAGCAGTTCTGAGCGAGACAGACACCGAGCTGGTATTTATTGTCTTTTTTTTTTAGCACACGAAGCAGGCAGGGCAGTTCAGGCAGTTCTCCTGCGCACGTAGCTCTGCCAAAACCAAACTCCCCCGTGCCCTAAAAACCCACGTCAGACCAAACCCCGCTGCAAACAGCCACGGGCTGGCCCCACGTCACCACGTCCCGACGTGGCTGTCCCCAGCCCACACGGGGTGACAGAGCTGGCATCCCTCGCTGCCCTGGCCGGGGCAGGCACAGCCGATAAGCCACCCATCGGAAATGTTTGCCCTGAGGAAATGAAAGCCCTGGAGGAAGGAGACCCCGGAGCGAGCACTGGGAAAGGGCTTCGCTGCTATCGGCAGCGCCAGGAGTTTCTGCCTCCCTTTGAAACGCCTCAATGTTATCTTATCGCGGGGAAAGCTCCCCCTGGATCAGGGCTCCCGTGTCCCAGGGGAGTTCTTTCCCCCTGTTTTGGTAAACACAACTGGGCCTGGGACACGTGGAAGTGGCTGTGGGGGGACCCCGGGACAAGCAGCTGTGTTGGGGAGCCGCCAGCCCTGCCTGGGCTTTGCCAGGGGTTGGGTATGTTTGATTGGGATGTGGCACAGCCAGGAACGGGGTCCAGGCCCTCCAGTGCCCCCCCAGCGCTCCTGGCAGCCACAGCAGAGCTCCCAGCCCACTCAGAGCATCCACTGCTTTGGACAAGGCCCCACAGGCGCCCAAAGCTGCTCCCGTGTCACTCCTCAGCATCCCCCGAGGGCGCCCAGAGCAGGAACAGCCCAGCTCAGCCCTGGGGCCGCAGCCCTCCAGCCACAGATCCCTTCCCCACAGCACAGGARCACGAGTGTCTGGGCTGTGAAAAGYGCAGATGCAGAGGGGAGTCACGTGTAAATTGAGCACCAGCCCGGCACCAGCCACGCTGGGAAAGCACCGGGGCCATCCCGCCCTTCCTGCGGCTGCTCCTGCCCCGCAGCCCGGCTGTGCCTTGGGGGATGTCTGGGGAGCAGGGCTGCGTTTGCACAGGCTGGGTCTGCTGCGACACCACTGCCAGGTCACCCGTGTTTATTTGGCTTCTTTACAATTTTTCACCAGAACAAACACCAGACCAGAGCACCAGAAGGAGTCAGGGAGCACAGCTGGGGACACTGGACAGTGTCAGGTGTCACCAAGCAGTGGGGAGTTCCCAGTGCCAGACCCAGAGCATCCCAGACCTGGCTCATCCTGGGCTGTCTGGGACCTGCTGCCAAACCCACACCTCAGTCTGAAAGAGCTTTACCTACTTCCCTTATCGGTAGCAGTGGGATCTCGATATCAGAAAGAGATTAAAGGGAAAAACATTTGCTTTTCTGGGCTCAGAGAGAGCTGGGCAGTGCAGCACAGCACTGCAAAACTGGGTGAAAGGCCCCAAAATGAGAGCTCTGCTTCCCTCCCAGAGGGCTCGGGGGCTGGAGCCAGCCAGTGTCACCAGTTTCCACGGGCTGGAGCCACCCAGTGTCACCAGTTTCCACGGGCTGGAGCCACCCAGTGTCACCAGTTTCCACGGGCTCCAGCTGTGCTGGGCTCCGGCTGTCCCCAGCACCTTTTGCAATCGCAGCTCAGCACAGCTCTGCTTGCACATGCAAACCAGGAAAAGGAGAGATTGCAACACCTGAGAACAACAAAAGAGGGAAATAAAGTCTGGCTTTTCTGCCCCGTGTGCGCAGTTCTCGGTGCTTTTTCCTTGTCCTCCCTGTCAACCCATCAGCTCCGATTCCAGCGTCTTTTGCCACTGCTGGAACTGCAACGCTTGGGAACGCGGCCGACCGGAGGGGAGAGATGGAGAAACTCATGAATCAGCCTGGAGGAATCCCTGCCCACCTGCCCGGAGCTAATCTCTGGCTGCATCACAAGAATAATAGATAAGCAGCCATGTCACATATAATAAAACTATTGAAGGCCCTTGATGTCACTGTACAAACCACAGGGAGCGTGGAGCCCGACCTGTCCCCACATGCAGTTGTTTCCTGGTCCCCTGCATGGTGGGGCTTCCTCTGCTCCAGCTCCTGAAGAGCTCTGGGGACAGTGGTGGCCCCTGAGTAGAGCTGGGGGCCCTCTGAGAGGCCGCATGCTGCACCCCACGTCTGTGCCACAGGGTGATGATGGCACAGGATGAATCCCCACTCCCTGGCTGCAGGGTGGGTGCTCTGAGGCTTTCCGAGGGAACTGGAAATGGTTGAAGAACATTTAATGCATTCTCCCCACACCCTGGAGGGTCTTGGGAGGGGAGAAGGTCTCTCCAGCAGAGCCCAAAATTACCCAGAGGCTCAGGGAGCACAAGTGCAGGAAGCCACGGGTGTGCAGGAGGGAAAGGTGCTTTTGATGGCGCAATGTCCCTGCGCAGATTCACCCGGGAGAGCCTCCCGAGCCCAGACCACCGGCATCGCCTCTGACTCCTCCTTACCCCAGCCAGACCTACCCACTTCCCGTGCAGCCCCAGGCGAGCGGGGCCGCTCCTCTTTATTCTCTTTATGACCCCCCGGGCTCCCCCATCTCCCAGCTGCCGCCACAATCGCTGTTTACGGGGCCGCGTGTGTGCTCGGGGCAAACAGCGGCGTTATTGCCGCGCCACCCGCCCGGAGCCGCCCTGGCAGCGCGGCCGGGGCTCCCGGCCCTGCTCCGCCGCTTGCTCCCCTCGGAGCCTGCTCCAGCTCCTGCTGCTGCTCCCACACTCCATCCCCACCGTAAGAGGTGGCTCTCGGTCGTCCCCGTGCCGCTGCGAGGGGACCGTGGTGTCACCTGCGTTCCAGGGCAGCCCCGAGCCTGCAAAGGGGGAAATGGAGAGGTGGCACTGGGTTTGGTGTCTGCTCCGCACCGATGGCACCGGGGGTCCAGGAGCCATCGCTTTGCGGAGCACAGGGACCTTGGCGGTCACCGGGCACCTTCCAAAGGCTGCTTCGCACCTGCGGTGGCAGGAGGTGACGCGGTGTGCCCCGGGGCCGCCACAGTCCCGCCTGTGCAGCCTGGCCGTGCCTGGGGGGCAGCTGGGAAGGACGAGCTGGGGGAGGCGGATGAATACAGCAGGGTGAGCCCAGCCCCTGGACCACCAGCTCCCCACCGTTCCCACCCCGGGTGCCCCCAGCACCCGCAGGCTCGGTGCCGCCCCGGGTGACGCGGGGGAACTCGTGGGACACCCAGGCGGGCAGGGAGCAGCGGATCCACCGCCGTGTTTGCTGTTCCCTTCCCAAAGCCCTCCTCTTTTCTTCCTCCGGTGGCGTTAAACTCCTGCTTTTGTCTCTTGGGATTAAAAGCCTGGAAATGGTTGCGGGTCGCCCGGCGGTGCCAGGAAGAGAGGGCTCAGGGCGGCGCGGGCACGCCCCGCTCACCGCAGGGTGAGGAGAGCTCCCGGCTCCCCCCGCACCTCCACCCGAGATTTGGGGTGCAGAGGAGGGGAAGGATCCCGCTCCGGGCTCTGCATGGCGCTGCTGCATCAGCGCACGAACCCTAAATCCCATCCAGCACGAGAGACCCCCAGAATAACGCACACAGGCACCGCGCTGCTGCGCGGCCGCCGCCCCCTGCTCGTGGCACCGGGGCGGGGGGCTCGGCACCCCCTGGCCGAGCTCGGCAGCCGCGGTTCCCAGGCACACACGGGCAGCCAGGTGAGACGGGCCGGGCCCGGCGCCAGCAGACGCGATGTTGTCTTTTCACACAGCCCCGCTGCGGGGCCGAGCGGCAGCGGAACCCTCGGCGGCTTCGGTTCCCACACTGGGTGCCATTGAGAAATGCAAATTCATTCTTCTGCTGCCCGTTCTCCCCACATGCAAAACGATCCTCGGGCATAACGGCCCCACGGAGCGAGAGCGTGGGAGCCGCTGGGCAGGGAGAGAGCCGGGGGGGACAGGGGGGGCCGGGCAGCGCTGCGGGTCAGCAGCACACGCTGCCCCCGGGGCGAGGAACGCTCTTGGGGCGAATTCCCCTTGGGTTCTGCATTGTGCATCACAGCAGGACTGCAGAAGGTTCTGCCCCAGAGAGCAAACCCCGAAAATAACCCCAAACCCCGCTGGTTTGAGAGCTGGGGGGGGCTGGAGGGGCTGCGTGGTGAGGGGGGGTCAGCAGGGACCCTCTCCCATCACTCCAGAGCCCGGTTTGCAGGGCCAGGGGAGCAGGGGAGGAGCGCTCCCCTGTGCACTGAGGGCAGGGACCCCACGACCCTGTGGGGCCGTGGGTCTGGGGTGCAGGACGGGGCCGGGGGCGCGGAGCTGCCCGCAGAGCAGCCGTGACTCAGCGGTGACTCACCGAGCCCCGAGGGAAACTCACCGAGCCCCGGGGGG
>JACDOX010000429.1:354543-387096 GCA_014549065.1 Cardinalis cardinalis | reverse complement strand
TATCAAGTTTCAAGGTAACACAGTCACAAGCACAGGCTGTTCTCTCTCTCTGTCTCTAAGGAGGCGGGGGGGAAATACCTCTCGGTACTTCTTCCATTCTTCCACCCTTCCACCCCTCAGGGTCAGGCCTACCTCTCCCAGGCCACATGGCTTTCCCTTCCCCGCCCAGCTAGCAGCTGGGCCACGGGAGAGGGATCTGAACCCTTTTCCCACTGGAAATCCCAAGAGAGCCTCCCGGGGAGAGCCCTGCTTTTAACCCTGCGTTCTCAGAGGTGGATCCAATGTCCCAGTGGCCAAACCAGGTGCCAATATTAAAATCTGAGCACCCATTGGCTTGACCACAGAATCCTAGAAATCCTGTTTCCTGTCAAACCACCACATTCTGTTGTTTTAGTAACAGCAACCATCAATCACATTCCAGGAGCAAAAGAAACATTAAGAAAATTGTTTCCTTTTATATCTGTAATTGTGCTCCATTAATGAATAATGAGCAGCCTTTTCCATTTTCTTTACAATCTGTATGAATTTCAGTGACATCAAAAATTACGTGGGGAAAACTTGATTTGATTTAAAGGGGATTTGAGTTTAGTATTTACAGATTATCATGGATGGTGTAAAGCAAACTTTTCACCTTCCTGATGCTAAGTGAGACTCACAGCAGAGGATTTCATGGCTTTGGTATGTAGTCCTAGGACTGAGGAGAAACAAATTGTTCCAGCTGTCTCAGAGCTTGACCTGGCACTTGCTCTCTTAGCAGATTTCACATAGCTAGATTTCACATCTCCTGTAGGTACCATGCTTTCTGTAGAGTGTTTTTGAAGTGCTGCCTAATTTGTCTCTTCCAGGCAGACTGGCTATTTCAGAGTTTCTCCAGGATCTTGCCAGCAGCCTTGGCAAGGCTCTGGTTTTGGGATGCAGGATTCGCTCCCACAGAGAGAAGCAGAAAGTGACACTAGAATGGCAACATTAACATTACAAATTTTAGGCAGGAGGTTTTATTTACCCATTTGTCAGAAAGCAATTACGTGCCCATGTAAACATTTTCATCACTGAATTTAGTGACAGTTAGTTACAGTAAGTGGTATATATTGCTTTGGTCCTTGGACTACTTTGAAAATGTCTTGCCTCATGATAATCTGTTCTGAGCTTAGGAATGATTTTTGGTCACACCATTGCCTATGAGAGCACTTTTTTGACACAGTGACACTCTCTTGGAAACTCTGTATTTGTATGTTCTTTAGAAAACTGTGATGAATGGGCTTATTAAAACAATTACAAAACAAATTATGTCTAAGCACATTTAATATGCAGCCTACTAGTGAGTAGCTGCCCAGAATGATTCCCTGCCACCTTATGTGGTGGCCACTAGGAAATACGTTTTGTGGTGTCAGCCTATTTCATGAAAATATCCAAAATCATTAGAATAATCACAAGAGAAAGGAAAAATGGGTACTACCTGGAATTTCAGACTCAAGCAGATGACAGGACACACATAAGCTTATATTCCTCTGAAGCAGCCAGTGGATTGAGTTCATGGCCCATTAAACAAGAAGATTTCAGACTAGGGAAATACTCATATCATGAAGTACACATAGGACGTGTCTAGACAATTTAGTTCTCCAGGATTGCTACACAACAGTTTCTCCCCAACATATAAATTCAAAAATGCAGAGGAGGAAGGGATAGAATATGGAAATTAGCACAAAGAATCACAGATGAGTTCTTTTATATAAATCATGTATGCTTATATAAATGATGTATGCACATGATGCTCAGATGCCCCAGACCACCTGTTAACTTGCTATAGCCTTCACTCTCAGGGGCTGATCCTTCTCTTCCATGTCTTCAGCAAAGAGATTACTACTTCTTGGCTTTGTGCAGATTTCCTTAGGGTTGTGTTTTATCAGTATCCTATTAGGAAAGGACTGGATGGAAAGAGGCTTTTTTTGTTCACAGCACAGAGACTTACCATTTGTGTGAGTACAGAAGAGAGACATCAGATTAAGTTAAAATACTACCATATAAGTTCCCAAATCCTAAAGAAGTTATCTATCAAAAATTTTATCACAATTTTTCTCTCACTGCTGAATTTCTTGATGTAGTCTAGACTAGGCTCTAGAACTAGGCTTGAATTTCCTGAAGCCTCCTTGGTGTTAGTCTGCAAGCAGTGGGTATAAAGGTATTTCTTGCATCTATTTGAATAAGGTATACCTTACTTAATCCTTTCAAAAAAGGAAATAGTCATATTGGCATTTTAAAATATTTTCCAAACCAAAGTGTTTGTCCCACTTGAAACCAAAGTCAAACTTCTGTGCAATAGGCAGGGAACAATGTTCAGCCAAGGTGAGCCATGGAATTCCCTAAAGCTGAAGTCCTCAAAGGGAACTCCTTGGGTTTCCATTCTTTTTATTAATTTCTTCCATTTATATCTCTCTGACCATTCTCTTTATTTTAAAATATACACTTGTGTCTGAGAAGACCTATTCATAAAACATCAGGTAATAGTCCTTTCCATGCATGTTCTATACGACAGATTTCTGCCAGTCTGTGCATGTCAGTGTTAAATATTTTCACTCTTATATTCGGCTTCTATTCCCCAACACAACAAGTGCTTAACAGATTCCTCCATAGAATAGATTAATAGCTTGGTGTTTCACTAAGCCGTTTCTACAATGCCACTGCAAATACAGGCCTCAGAAATTGAGGTGCAATGTCTACAAAATGTCTAGGAGAAAAAGCTCCTCTAGTTTAAGTTTGCTTACACCCACTCTCCATAAACAGCCCATAAATTTTTATTGCTTCTTATATTACAATCTTAATGTCACCAAAGTGAATTCATTAATGTTTTTCATTTTCTTGTTTGTAAGATAAAGCCAATCAGCAAACTACTGTTAACCCAATTTATTTGCAAGAGATGTTTTTCAAGCAAGGAGATATTACAGCAATTGTTCCTCATTAATTTTTGTTAATAGATGTGTGTTCATTTGTTGTATCTTGCAAACAAGCTACTGCATTATACAATAAGCATACTGGTAAACTTGGGATGCTGTTTAATGTTCTCATTTTATTCTGTATTATCACAGCATTTTCCAAAAAGCCATGACTAATAACCTTCAGGCAAGGCTCTTTGTGAATTTTGAAGAACCCAGAAGCTGAGCTTTGGAACCAGTCCTGAATATTACAAATCTTCACCTATATCAGAACCTGAGCAAATGCAAAGTGAATTGTTGAGGCAACCTAGCTTAACAAGATTCTAAAAAAGGATTAGACACATATGAATACTGTAAAAAAAGCTTCTGCAGAAGGATAAAATTACAAGGGCTATCAGCCCACATGCTTCAAAGCATAAGCTGATCACCAGCTTGAGCCAGGAAGAAATGTTCTCTCATGGGAATTATTTTTATCTATAATGCCATTGTGTGCATTATAAAACTCTTGAATTCCTGATGAATCAATCATTGACCACTATTGAGAGACAGCAAACTAAAACAGACTAATTAATCTGGTTTTGATATGGAAATTTCAAAATACACAGACTTGAAGAGTAATCAGCCAGCCTTTAATGAAAATTTTCAGACAAGAAACTAAAAACACTTGGGAAGGAAAATAAATTTCAGTTTTACAAATTGGGAAATGAGACTAACAACTGAGTCTTACACATGTGCTCATCCTGCTGGGCCTGAGCCTGTTGCTTGCTTGTTTCGGTTCAGTTTCTCTTCACAAAAATGTCTTAATATGAGTTCTTCATGAAATGGTTGAACTGGAAGCACTCTGAGTCCCTTTCACAGAACTGTCTTCATGTAAATCATTTGGAATCGTGTTTGACGTATGAAGAATTCTTTAGGGAGTGGTGCATGGAAAAATATACTGTCATCACTTAGCAGAAAAACTTTACCATTCCTGTAGTGCAGATTGTTCTCCCCAGAGCAGACAAATTTCTCCAGTTAAAAGGGATTTTGTTTCAGAGCAATTCTTCCACTGTCCTTTAATATATACAAAGAAGTGGTGCTTGGGGCTGGGTGTCAAGGTCAGAGGTTTTTCTCTCTTGTGCATGGGGTAGGACAGGTTGGGCTCACTGGGCAAGGAGGTCTGAGAGCTGCCTGTCTGATCATGTGTCCTGTGATACCTCTGTGTTGGCACTCCTCAGTCTCAGAGGCTCTTTCTCCTCCTATCTGTTGCAACCTATCTCTCGTCCTTTAGGAATTCTGTTCCCCAGTCCTGACTCTTAACTGTTGAAAAACAGACTTGCCCTGCACAAAGAGATGTGAAAGAGGAACATGATACACAAACACAGTGATCAACTGACAAGGCAAACACTAATTTTATTACATTTCATATGTGTTGAAAGGGAAGAGATTAGTTCCCTTGTAATATCATGAAAAGGGGATGACAGAACATGAAGGGGAAAGAAAACAAGGAGAAAGACCAAGAAGAGGAGCTGTGGAATAAATGCACTGGAATATCTATCTCGACTTTATGGGGAAAAAAGAAGTCAAAATTCCAGAAAGGCCTTATCCCAAGTTCTTTGTTTTGATGGGGTCTGTTGATGCTTCTGTGAGCTGTGGTTTCTGACTAGATCCCTTATCCAGCTTTTCCACAGAATCTCAAAGTGACAGAAACAGGGAATTCACCTGAGGTGTAGTAGTTCCCAGTCCACTGAAACACTGTCCACTAGTGTTGCTGTGGTTTTGACAGGAGAGCTTATAAAATGGTTAGACTCAACTTTTCTGTTCTCTCTGCAGTGCAGCAGACCAAGCAATGGTTGTTTATAGTTTTTCTTTCCAGCTATATCTGTCTTCCCCATGTCCTTATCCATTTGTTATTCATTTCGCTAAGGACTAAAACCAATACTGGCATATCCAAATATTGGTAGTCCTATGCTTAATCCTGCTGCAAAGGAAAATACAATGAACCTGTTATGTTTATTGGAACATGGATGTCAAATCAAATCATTTTGCCCAATGAACTGGGCAAAATCTCTCATTTAGTTTTTAAGCATTGAGGGAGACAGGAGAATGAAAAAGATCAAACCAAGCCAAATTGAATGAAGTCATATCAATATTAAAGTCCTGTACAAGGCAATGAAAAGAGACATTTGATTTTATGAGATTTGCAAATCATTTTATGTACTGCTCAAAATGTAGTATAGGAATGAATGTCAACCATTTATGAAAGTATAAATTAGGAAAACTGGATAAAAGTCCATCCAGGCATGTAAGGAGGGATAACTTACAATGTGAATAAGTGAGGCCAGACAATAATCTTGTGGATTAAAGATTATAAATTTCTAATTTTACAATTAGTAATATCTTTCTAAACAGAGAATAGATTTGTCCCTGCCATTTACATGGTGTTTGAGGACTAGCAAATTTCTTTGAAAGTCATCTACTACAGAACCCTATTTCCTTGAAAGTCATGTATTATAGAACCCCTTTTCATTTGATGCCAGTATTTATAATACTTTTCATTCCATTGGCAATATGCTATTCTGGTTTTAACTCCATTATTTGATCACAAAATCCAAAATCCTAGGTGAAAACTAGTTAAACCTCAGGTCAGGTGTCATTTCCCTGTGGTGTGGGAGAAACAAAAAACTTTTAGCTGCAACACAGCAGAACATGAGAGGAAAAGGCTTGCAGAGGATGAAATATCTGTCAAATGTACATCCTCATAAGACTCTTCTTGTTGCTGTTCACATATTCCCATGTCAAGGAGATGCTATTATGTTCTGACTATATTTCTCCTTTTTTTCAGGTTTCGGACAGCATCGAATTGCGCCAAAGTAGCAGTACTTAACATAAATAAATACTCAACAGGCTAAGATGAAATCCTGTTACATAAAAGCATTATAAATAATACATTTTCCTTTAAATCTTTTAATTTGATTAAGGATATAAGAAAGACAAATCATGCAAATATTATTCAATAACTAGTTTATGTCTGTCAGAAAATATGGAAATCAAAGGATTCTACTTTAAAGCATTCTTGCATCATAGTTAATCAGCATTTTTATCTTGCAGATCACAAGCTGGTATATATGAATCAATTACTGTGCTAGGACATCACATTAAAAATTCTTTTTGAATTCTAAAACTACTTGTCAACCTGCATGTTCTAGTAGTAAGTGCACATAGTCACTTCAATGCTTTCCCTGATGTTGCCCATTTCCTGTCAAACACAAGGGCAAATTTCAATTATGAATTAAAACTACTATGTTTGAAATCAATGTGGCCGGAGACAGGCTGTTCTATAAGCTCTTTCTCTCCTCAGATCTCAAAGGGTTATTTTTACAAATGTGCATTAGCTCAGGCTCACAGCATACAGCCTCTGTGGCATTGTCAGTACTCTGAAAGCCAGGGAAAGCATGGCACAGAGGGTCTGCAGCTGCCGTGGGAATCAGAAGCGCTGTTGGCCACAGCAGAGCATCCTATGAATGAGACAAAAAGGCAGGTTCATCAGGAGAGTTCATTCACTCAGGACAATGCTGTGCTGAGTAGACTTACCTAGAAAGAGCAGAGTTCCTCAGCTTGAGCACACTGCAGATGCACCGAGCAGCCAAGCTCTCACTTAAAACAGCTTCATATGGGGCTGAGTGAGACACCTGGGTGTGTGTAGGTCTGGCTCTGAGTGACTTGCCAAGTAAGCCACTCTGGGACTTAAAACAGACTCTCCAAGTTGTGAATTGGGATGTCCTATTTAAACAGTGGAACTGCTGCAGATCTCTAGCACCCATGTCATTTTTACAAGGACTTAAATGCAGAAATTCGTGTCTTCTCTTTGAGAAAAGATCAAGAGAATTTTAAATGGCATTTGATCAGGAAATGAAGTCAGAAAACACTGTCCTTAGTTTACTACCTTGTCTGCAGTGCTGAAACTCAAAGACTAACTCCCTAGGTAATGTAGGATTTATGCTGAATTTTTAAACTGTATTCAGTTTTGCTACCGCAGTTAACCAGGCCCATGATTGCCTTTATTCCCAAACCCTTTGACACCAATTGGAATGAGTTGTGATGAGTTGCTGTGGTGCAAATGGGGCTGGTTTCTGTCAGCACAGAGCCACCATCATCTTGCTTCTGTGTAGAGGTGTATACGTTCCATTCCCTTTTGCAGGACCGGGAATGTCAGTATTACTAGGGGTCTTTTGAATTTGGATGTTCTCAAACGTCCTTTCTGGACGTAGCATCCATTTCGCACAAAACCAGTGTTAAACAAAGTATCCAGAAACGCAGAAATTATGTTTTAAGTGTCATAACTCCTGATATTTTCCGTTATATTCTTGGTTGCAGGGAAGCACCAAGAATCCTGCTTATGACAAAAGTACTGCATTAAGGGATCTTTGAACATTTTTTCAGAGGTGAGCAGTGCTACCTGAGTAGTGTTACACAAGAGCAGGTTTTCCTGGAATTTTTTAGGGATGTTTGTGATCCTTCTTTACTTAAGAACCTTGTCTTATTATGGCACGACTGCTGTTGCTGGGAATGTCCAAATATGCCCATCAGTTTCACAAAAGACATAGAAAGTTTAAATTTTAGCAACCATTTGACAACTTGTCCTGTCAGATATCTCACTCACAACAGAGAAAGCAGATTTCACTTTTGAAATGATTACAATGGAAGCACATAAAATCACCATGGAAAAAAATCTCGGTTGACACGTGAGAATTTATGTGAGCACATGAAAAGTAATATTTAATTGAAGCTATTTTAGCATATGGGTAAAGCTTAAGTTATATGAAACCCTCTGGGAAAGGATTGCTGTCGATAACTGGCCAGCTTCTGTTGTGGAGCAATCTAGCTTTGAGAGATTAATGAGTGTGCTAAAGCATTGGTAGTGCTTTCTTTCTGAGAATTTATTTTCTGACACCTTGATCTCTGTCATATTTTTGAAATACATGTGAAAAGTAATACCAGTGCCACAGGCAGGAAACAGCTATCTCTTTACTGCAGATATGTACAACCACAATAATACTCATTAGAGCTTTGCAAAGATCAGCATTTATTTCTGGTGGGGATGTCCAAGCTTGAGCATGCACACCACTATGTCGCAAGTTTAAAGGAAGGTTTACTGAGGCAATGTCTGCATGGCTGTCTAAGATAATGCAGCAAACGTGGCTAGAAGTTTCCTCTGGACAGCTTGTGGGCTATAAGCACACAGTGAGGCAGCTTTCAGGTTCAGAGAAAAAGATATGCTCAAAATATTCTATTAAAATGTAGTTCATCTCTGAAATGCTGGGCTATCACAATTGTGGAGCTCTTGATAAAGCTCACAAAGAAAATCACTCTACCACTGCTTATACACTTGGCAACGAAAGAAGTGCCCTGCAACCCTTCTGAAGAATAAATTCTTACCACTAAGTTCTGAAAAGCTAGGTGTTCCCACTCTGGCATGTCTCCAAAGAGTTTAGCAGTGATTTGGAGGCTGAGAAGAGGCTATAAGGCATGTTGGAGAAAAAAAGGCATCAAGTAGAGAGTGACAGGTTGTGATAAGTGTATGGCAGCTATTCCCTGGTGACCCTCCTCGAGGGACCAGACAAGTTTATGCTAAACAGCCCAAAGAGTGAGACAAAACACAGGGCAAGAGCCATCTCCACAGCATTCCCATCCTCAAATCTCTCCTGAGAAAACAGGAAGCAATAAAGATGTTACAATAATAGTTTAAACACTACCATCCATTTCTGTTGGAACAGGAGAACGTGCCTCTATGTCCTGGACAGATGGAATTAGCAGGAGTTGTCACATATAGATGTCACATCCCATCATTTGACATTGGCTCATGATGGTTATTGTCAGGGCATGTTAGTGGTAGGTGAGGGCATTTTTTCAATGTTTTTTAAAGTAATAGAATAAAAATTTCAATAAATCCCTCATAGATGTTCAGGAACAAAACACGATCAATCATCTCCATTTAGGCAATTGCATAATAAAATTTAAATTTTTGCTTCATAATCATGAATTTGATACCTTCTGCCCATTTTTCTGTGGAATCATGCAACTTGGTGCTAAGGGGATGGGGGAGAGGGTCTGGCATCCCAGCTGCATCCTGTTATATGGTGTTCATAACAACAAAATCCTGTGTAAAATGAATAAAAGATAATTCAGCACATATGTCACTTCTGGATACGATAAAGGCTTGATTTGATATTTATTTGAAGCAGGCTCCTGGTGACTGTCTATTGTCATAGCATTAGATGAAAAGAGAGAGAACGAGTGACTCTTTGAATGTGACTGTAGTAACAAGGAGAGCCTGCAGTCATGTCTTGTTAATTTACCAAGGAGAATGTCACATTTACATTTCAAACTATCCCACTGCAGAGCTCCCAACTTGCTAGGATTATCCTGAGTTTTAAACCATCCAGACTGAGGCTTCATTGTTTACCCAGACTAATCCTTCACTTCACCCTCCTTCCCTCCCTCCTTTCCAACTACCCTGCCTACAGAAAAAAAAGAAAAAATAAAGAAAATCTAACATTAAAAGGTGTTGCCAATCCTGCTCAGTAATTATGAGATGATTCCTCTAAAAGAGTGGGGTGAAATGTCATTTTATTATTCTTCTACTTCCTTTCCTTCCCTTCCTCCTCCCCCACCCATCTTCTTGCAGGCAGGCATCAGGACTAAATTTTCACTGTGATGTGCAGGGATTTAGCTGTGTGAATCCTATTACTGCTATTAATTAGAACACATCAGTACAGCCAGCCAAAAACGTGCACCTTTTACTGTTTATCTGCTTGCTCTCATCACTTACCCATACCCTGGTTCTATGTAGTACTACCCTGTTACCTATGTAGTACTAATGATCTCTGGGAATTATTCCTGATTGACATGAAAGAATTTCTAGCAGCTCCCATCTGTGACATTTATGCAGGTGCCCCATCGTCTTCTCCATTATTCTGCTTGCTTTCTTTTAGGACCTCTTAAGGTATTTTCTACATCATTCACCAGCAGGAATTACCAGCCCAAATTTTCACATCTATTTTCCAGTGACTTTATTATACAATGATGTATAAAGAACCTCGGTCCTATGACTGCTGTTTCATTAAAGTATTTGAGGGTGAATTCCAGGAAGCGCTTTAAATATCCAGACGTTCACAGGTTCCATTTAAAAATGTAAAAATAGAGAATTGATTTATTTATTTGGGGATTTAAGGAAAACACATCCAGTGGCTTTCTACCACAAGACAAGGGGATTTTGCTGAGGGTGTCCCTCTGGAAATTTTTTACATTCCCAGGACTCTTCTCACTGTCCAGGTGGATTCAGTATGTGCTGTAATTCTGTTATTTTACCAATGCAACATTTGCAGTTGGACACAGCTGAAATGGAGCTGGGGCAGTGCCCAGTGAATTTGTCCTCCTGTCCATCACAAGAAGGTTTTTCTGAGAGCAGCCTGTCCTTTTATGTGGCACCTGAGTAGCACCAGCTGATGAAGGGCAATGCCATGTATCAGCTTCAAACCTAAAGTCAGAGGAGGAGGAACATCCAGCATTGCTCTCCTTTAATCTCTGCTCAAAGGGCTTTGTACTAATTAAGCTTTATAACACCCTTCAGAAGTGAGGGAAGAGTGCTATGGCTCGACTGTAAATGAGGGGGAGAGGAGCCCAGTCAAATGACTTGGTGACAGAATCAGCCTAAGGCAATCAAGATGACAAGCCACAGCTCCAGCATCTGTCTTTTTGGTTGCTACTTAGAAATGCTTCAGTGAGAAAAAAAAAAAAATCTAGATCATTTTTACCACTTCTTTGTTAACGCCTGGCTTTTCCCAGCCCTGCCCATTTAGCTGTTCACCTTGCTTTATTTGGCCCTGCCCATTTAGCTGTTCACCTTGCTTTATTTGCAGGTCCGAGGCAGGAGAACCAACATGAGACCGTTTTGTGTCCACAGCTGACTTTGCAGATCATCCTGCCTACTATTAAACACAGAAATTTCAGAACTGTTAAATAGCTGATACTTTTAGCTAGTGATGTATAAATACAATTTCTGACCTTTTACAAAGAAACTGGCATTTTTCAAATTGTTTTGCTTCAAATTTCTGATTGAGTCCACATGAGTCACTGTAGTCAGCAAGACTCTGGGACAAGGTATGAAGGTGGGAGCAGGGGGCAAATAAACTTTACAGCAGTCATTTTTAACACTCCGTAGAAATATTCTTTCTCCTTTGTTCTGTGTTACAATGCTGCTTTTCAGCTTCCTGATAAAGTTTTAGCCTTAAAATTTTTTTCTTGCTGTCACATTTGCCTGGTGCAACAGAGCTAAATGGTCCTCAGGTGTGACTGAAAGAGCTCAGGAAATTCACAGCGTTAAGAAAGATCCAAAACAGAAAATTCTTGGAAAAAACCTTCACCCCGTGTGAGCCCATTCAAGCTGTTTAAATAGATAAACCCAAGCCAAGGTGGTTACTCTGAGTGCACAGCAAGTCTAGAAATGCTGCCGTCAGAAAGGTCTGGAGTGGTTGAACACTGCAAACGCAGCCCAGAGGCAGGTTTAACTCTCTATTCTGTCCTGGGCCCTTGCTCCTCTGCATTGCTCATGTGGCAGGCTTTGCTGGGAGGACAAGGGAGGCAAGACAGACCCAAGGCTGCTTTCTCTAGGGAGAGGACAACATCAAGCAGGAGAGTAAGGTGAAGAGGATATGGACAGGAAAACTTCTGCAGCAGCAGCATGCAAGTCCTGCTAGCATAAAGTGCCATTAGCGCAGCTTCCAGCCCTCCTCTGAGCAGCATTTAGCAATACTGTAAAAATGGCAAAGAGTGCAAGTACAAGTTCTGCTAGATCCCGAGCCAGCCCTTAGCTAGGAGGGTTTCATGGACATGAAGATAAGCCTTATCGTTATCCAAGTAATAATTAGCTAATTAATTACTCTGTCTCCTCATTGCATTCCTCAAGATCATATTTACAATGCCTCACCCAGCTCATAGAGGATTCTTTTTCATTCAGATAAACTTTTTTTGAGTATCTCCTGCAACAGACAAGGACAAAGAGGTTCCAGGGATTTTACACATGTTTTTCAACTCCAGCCTTTCTTCACTGCATTTCAAAGGCTGTACACTGTTCTCTCCAACAGCCCTCACCACTGCACCAGGATGATGGCTCTGCTCATCTTTGATGAGTGCGCATCTCTCCCCACCTGCCCCTCAGATTTGGGAGTGAAATACAGCAACAGGGATGGTGCAGCTATGCTCTAGCTGGAGAAATCCTTGAAATGAGCAATTACAGTGAGGAAGAACAAGAATGAGCTAACATTGTTGCCATTAACAATAGGAATATTTCCATAGATTTTCACCAGAAAATAGAAATCAGACATGTGCCAGTAAAAGACAGATGTTCTCAAACTATATCAGACATTTCATCTAGTTTATAGTTTGCTGAAAACAAAAAAATCTGTGTAAAAACCAGATCATATTTCATAAGAAACGAAGGTCACTGTAAATGACAATTTATTCACAAATATGTAGAGACTAACCAGGTATTGCAGCAATTTTCTTGTATTCACAGATGCTGGTTCCCAAATTCAACTATGCTTCACAGGAAATGAGAGATTTCTTTTCAGGGTGCTTAATTGTTTCTGCAAGCATGTTTACCACATAGGAGAAATTTACTAAGAAAGTACAACTCCTGTTTTTTCCTGTTCCATTTGGCTGCTTATGAGACAAATAATCAGGATACATTTATAGCTTAAGGGACCGATTTGCCTGAGATGGAATAGCTGATTGTATTATTCTAAAGAAATAATATGTAGTATCTAAAAATAATTCCAGCTTGTTGCTCTCAGCTCACTAATGCATAATGTTCATTGCAGAAAGAACAGCATTAGACCAGCACCAATCTGACAGACCATTTTCAATGACACTTCTTTTACTTATTTTATAAAAGAGGATTTTTTTTTCCAAACATATCTCTCTATTTGTCAATATAACATTGTTGTTTTTTCTGCAAATGAAATGCATGTCATTGGCTTTATTCCTTCATAATAAATTTCAACAAACACATAAGAGTGTTTCTGAGGATTTCATCTTCCTAGCCTAGATGGTGCATAGAAAATTAAGCATTTTCTATGCTAGAGTGAAAGAGAACTATCGATAATTTTTGAGACTGTCAAATTTAATTATGTATTTTAAGGTTTTTATGACAGTCACTATAATTTAAGTATCTGAATATACCAACATGATTGCAAAACATTGATCACTTACATATTTATAGCAGGTAACATGTTCTTACCTCCTAGGTATTGTCTGTTGTAAGTATGGAGAAACAAAGTAATGATTAATTTTATTTTAATGACATAACCTCAGAAATCAAATGGCAAAAGAGCTTTCTGAATCACAAATAGGGTTTCCAATCAATTCAGAGAAACTTCTAAACTGTTAAGGTAGCTGAAAAAAGAGGTTCAATTCTCTTTAACTTTATGGGATTACAATTATGAAAAATTATTGATGTTACAAAGCTGTAAAGCCTTGACTTTTGAAATGGGATCATACATGAAGTATCGGATTTTTCATTCCTATAGCAAGAGAGAAATTGTTAGCAATTTTTGGATATCACATTTAAAGTCACTGCTTTGGAATACTAAAACAAAAGGGCTAGAGCACCAAATGCACACAAAAATGACCGCAGAGTATTACTTATGCTCAAACATAACAGACTCGCCATGGAGTGTTCTGGATATTTTCTGAAAACATACCTAAAACAGTTGTTTAGGTTAGGATAGGAAAGCAAAATAGAAGAAATATGTTCTGAAACTTCTTCTGTAAAAAGCGCAGATATGTCTTCATAAGAAGCTAATTTTTATAAGCCTGCACAGCTTATGTCAGGGGATAATTCAATACTGACTTGTTACTTCTGTCAATATGATATTTTATTGCTGTAGTATCCCTAAGGCTTTTGAACTTTATTGTACTCCTAAACTTTTCCCCCTGAAAGAAATTATATATAAATAAAATTGGCTTTAGTCTACCCAACTTTACCTGGACATGCCTGGCAGCATTTAACTCTTTGGCTTTACTGACTCAGTGCCCTCAAGACAACATGCAGCTCTGTCTGAAGGCAGCCCTTGAAACCAAAACTAATTCCATTAAATTATTCCTAGCAACAAAAGTGCTCGCTAAATTCCCCCCCACCTGATTCATCCTTAGGAGGAATTTCCTTCAGCCTTAAAAGGAAATATCACTGAAATTATATGTGTCATTTTCCTGTGCCTGGGAGGAGAGCAAAGAGATACAATTTTATCTTCTTTTTGAACAGAAATATCTGGCATCAAATATTGTCTTCCATCAAATAGCACAGTCATTCTGATGCAAGTCTGACAGAGCTCACAATACTTGGCTATGTGCCATCATTTGCCTTCCAGTAGCATCTTTGACAGAAATTAAACGTGAGAGCTCTGGATCATAAATAAATGCAACATTGCCCAGACTGAAGGAGGCCTTAGTCTGTTTCAAACAGGTTTTTTCCTCACTGCAGAGTGAGGGAAAGGAACTGTCTTAATGGTTCCTACTCCTGCAATCCCAGACTCAGCTTAGCATGGGGTACGCAGCTGGGGAGTCTGTGGCAGCAGTGCTCCAGCTGCTGCTGCCACTTGGCTTCCACAGAACCCAGTCTGCCAGGGAGGGTGCCAGGAGCCAGAGAGCTGCTGCTGAGCACCCCTCAAGTACCACCCTGCCAGAGAGTGTTTGCTGCAAAGTGAGCAGCTGATCCCAGCTATGAGTAGGAAGGAGAGATTTGACGTCATGATGAGTGTGCTTCCCCAGGCATTGAATCTGTATTTTGTACTGGATAAAAGCCACTGCCCCCATAAGCAAAGTCATAACCCAGTACAAAAACACTCTACCCATTCAAATGTGTGTTGTTGGTTTGTTCAGGGTCTGTGGGTGTTTTTAAGTAGGGGAATAACTCTATTTAATGCTATATCAGTTATCTCCTTCTACACATTTGCTATACCATGAGTCAGAGTACTGGCTTTTGATACTATAATTGAGCTTGGCTTTTGACAGAAATTTGTATGTTTACATGTGATTTGTACTAGAGGTGATATGCTAATACTCACATCCAGTAGCAGCAGATGAATTCCATCTATACTGGTGGTCTGCAGGAACACATGATTTCAACATCCAAAATTAAAAAAAAAATCTATATATCCAAAAATAGCCAGTACAAAATATTTCCTAAGGGTGATCTCAGTGCTTATAAGGAGGTGACAAAGACAGGCAGCAGCCGTTGATAGCACAGTCCGGGACACAGGTGTGTTTCCAGCTGAAGTCTTGATGATGGATTGATTATATGTAGGTTGCTTGTTGTTTTTGCAATCTCTTTACAAGGTGAACATGACCTTAGGTATCTGTTGCTCGTGAATAAAACATACCCAAAACTATTTCCTGAACGTATGCAGCACTCATTTTCCCCCACAGAGGAATCAACCCACTATGAAATTCTTACAGCCCAACCCAACTCACATCTGGTGTAGGAGCTTAAGGACTTCTAGAGAATTAAGCTAGTTTGCACATTTAAAAAAAGTACTTCTTACCTTTCTCTCTTCACTCCCTCAAAGCAATCTCAAACATCTTATTTGATGACTTAACAAGAGAATAACCATTAATACCATATGTACTGAAGGTATTCAGCTTTGTTAGCACCCATTAGGAAGCCTGGTTTGCTGGAGGCATTGATTCCTGAGCAGTTCTGACGACAGAGGAGCATTTCTGCTACCATCAGAGCACTTATGGGCTCTTAGCTGCAGGACCCCAGTTACTGTTTGAGGTCAGAACAGCTCTGGCCAGCCATGGGCTACCAGGACTGCTTTCACAAAGATTTTCGGTGGACAGTGGTGGGTACATGACACACCCAAGTGTTCAGCCACCATCCAGCCCTGCTCATAGGCAATAACATTGGCAATAATCTCCGAGTTCAATAACTGTGCCAACTGGGAAAGGCTCTTAGACTCACTGCCAGACAGCCTTCCAAACATTATTGCTCTCCCTCTTGATTCAGGCAAGCTTGGGAGACAGAGGGGCAAAGTTGTTTAAACTTCTTTATCTCATTGAAACTCTGTGGTGATTTTTTTTCACTTTTGTCACTTTTTTCCACCCATGCTCTCTGTGGGAAAATATACACACAGAAAAACATGTACATTTGCAGCACAAACATTTTTCCAGTGACAGAAGACAACATTTTTTTGCTTTATTTCTGGTGCTTTTAGTCATTTCCTTTAGGCTATAATCTTCCTCTGCACTTTTAAAAGAAGGAACCTGCACAGAAAAGAGCCTCCACATTTTCACAAGAAGCAATCAAAATTCTCTGCTCTTTATAGATTAAAAAAATTACATCATTGATTGAAGATGTAGGCCAGTGTTGGTCAAGAGGTCACTTGTCATTTTGTAGGGTTTTTTTCTACATGGCATAAAATTTCTACATGAATGAGAATTTTTATTCAATGTTGAATTCTATCATTGTTGGCTTGAAGGTAGATTTGTAGTTTTGTCCCCCAGGTAAAATATGATTCTGGCTGCTTTCATCTTCTGAGCTGCCCAGATTTATTTAGCGTTACACTCTTTCTGATCATTTTCCAGGATATCTGATGTTTTATTAGAAACAGTAAATGTGTAGAAAGTGTGAGGGGATTCCAGTTAAGCCTTATGGTCTATTACTTTTATCTTAGCCAAAATGCTTCTACTGGCTTCTGTTTTGCATGTAGTTTTCTGTTATGTGAGTCTATTTAGAATTGCAAAGCAGTAGGAAAGCTCTCAGTTTTTATACACCGGGTCTTACTTGAATTTGATTTAAGGTTTCAAAATCAGCTTCAATGGTTGGAGTAATTATTGACCCAATGCTGTCACTCTGCCAAGAAAAAATCATTTGAGAGAAAAGATAGTTTTCCCAGAAATAAAAAACTTTGCCTTTTATGGATTGTCAGCTGAGTCCTTTCCGATGATTAATAATCCACTTGTACCCTTGAACATTTTGACATTTGCAATAGCACAGTATTTGCAAATATTTCTTTCTTCATCTCCCATGTTTAAACACAAGACTGAGAGAAAAAACATGGGGAGAAGCTAATACACTAGGAAAACTAATTACCAATGTCCCTGGTGGGACCTTTTTTTTCATGTTAGTTCCGAAAAAAAGAACGCAGAAAAAAATTTAAAGATCTGCCACTCTATGATATTCCTGAGAGACTCATAAAGTATGAGATAGAATAAGAAAATATTAAAATTATAAGATGTGTAGCTTGTCCAGACAGAGTCTGGACAGTGTCATGGCCAGTAGTATTGAGTTTTATATATTCCTCTATCATCTGTTACGTACCAGCATTGGAGAAGAGCAAAGGACAAATTAATTCCAGAAACAAAAGTAGAGAACTTTATTGGAAAAATCTAAAGGCAAATAAGAACTTCAGAGTATTATACGACAGAACTATGATAACACAGGCTGGGAAAAACCTAAACCCTTGTAGGATAACCTAAATTCTAGGCAAAAAATAGTGGGCAGGACCAGACTGCACTAGTTCTCCTATATCCTATGCTTTTCCAGTGAATATGTCCTTTAGCTAATCCATGAGTTGCACATCCTTCAGTGAAAAGGATCTTCCCTTCCAGAATTCAGTGGCCTAGTATTTCTTTTCCCATTAAGTGTTTGTCCAGTGGTTTTGACCATCCGTCTGCAGGGACATAGACAGGTCTTGCTATAACTACTCCAGAATAATTTAAACATGTTGCTCACACTGTTTACCAGGGTTTCACCTAAACAGAGTGCAGCTAAGGTAATGTGAATCTTTTAATGAGTACAGAAGATGATCAGCTCTTGAATTTCAATTTAGTTATATCTCTTGTGTCCACTTTCACCCAGGCTGACTTGAAATGTCAGCTGATATGGGTATTTAAATTTCTTCTGGGAGGAGCTTGATCCTGAATATTAGACATTGGCTCTCCAATCATCTCACCACTACAGATTTTTGAAATAATGAGTAGCTGACAAATAACTGCATTTAGGGTATATAATAGCAACTGTGAAAAATGTACTTGACAAACACAGAGGTTGTTTGGTTGCACCAGTTGATGCTGAAAAAACCTTTAAGATCTTTAAAGGAATGCTGGGTAATTACAAAATATGGTTCTATGAGATGAAGAAATAGTATTATAAAAGCAAGATGCATTATTTTACTTGCTACCCTTCATGGATAAAGTATAATGCAGAATACAAGAAATGTCTTTATCTTGATCTAGGGATTGACTGGAATCTCCTTGCATGGAATACAAAGAGGCATTTTCTTGAGTCTACTATTGATGAATGACTGGAGCAGCATTATTTTCTACAGACAAAACCCTACAAGTTCCGAGTGTAGGATTCAGTAATGCCTTGGGTTGTTCTGCCATTCGATCACATCAAAAAGGTGCATTGGCAAAGTTCCTGACAGTGAATATGAGTGCCTTCATGCATAATGATCACAGTTTGGGCTCGTTTTCAGAGCCAGGTAGGTAATATTCTTCATTAGCATTATCCTGCAGCCCTTTCCCTGTGAGGTGTGCTAGGGCAGAAGGTTGCTGTAGGTATTCAAGAGCTCAGTATCCACCATTCGTCAGCTGTAATTACCGAGACTTTTTTACCATTGCAGCCAAGAGCAATATACAACCAAGCATTTCTGCATATATCTGGTTATGGAAACAGGTTCATAAAATAGATTCAGTAATAACAACAACATCATGTTTAAATTATAGTGACAAGAATTACTTTGTAACACTTTAGAAACCTATAACCCACCAGGAGCTTAAAGGTCTATTATGGTTAATGAGGCTGGTAGATGTGGTACTATTACAGGAACAAATGAACAGATATATGAATCTAAAGAACAGATTGCAGTCTTAATATTTTTTCTAATCTGAACTGAACCAGTATGTTTCTATAGAGCATCTCTCTGAATGAAACCTACACTGCTGTGTCACGGCAGGCCATTTGTTGGGGTGCAGGGAAAACTTGGGACGCTCAATGTGAGAATCAGCAAGCTTCATTTATTGATCAGAGCACCAGACATTCATCTACTACAAGTCATAAGCTCATACATATTCTGCAAACTAAGCAATCTATTGGTTATATTCTAGATATTGGCTTCTTCATTCTAAAGGAGTTACATCTACTTTTTTGTAGCTTCTAAACTACAGCACTTTTTATGGTAACACAGCCATGCTCAAGGACAGTGTCCTTGCAGATGCAGGACTTAGATTAGCCACGGTCTTGTACTTTTCCAATTCTTAGTTAACTATTCTTCCAACACTGCTGGATTTGGTGTTAAATTATAGGACAATAGCTGGACACCTACCGGGGCAATTAAAGGGCAATTGAAAGTTGAAATCCTCTTGAGGTGTGCTTTCAATATGCCTTGAAAAACATTTAGTAAAAAGTATCAATGATGGCTGTTTCTGGCTCTAGTTTTACAAGTAAAATTATAAAAACTGATTAAATTTCATTCCTTCTGCCCCTCCTTTTTCACCTGTTGGAAACATTAATGCTGTGTGGCTGAAGCTCTCTTCTCCATAGTATTTTGAGACTAAAATAAACTTAGTGCGGTTTAGCATGAGTGTTCTGGCATGACAAGGAGTTTGAAAGTATCATCTTGGCCTTACACCTTGTTCAGTCGAGCAGCTGAAAGAGCAGATAACATGTATTCAATTATATTTAAGAAATTTTATGTAGCTTCCTTGTCCATGATTAAAAATGATATTGTAGAAGTAGAGACAATGCATAGAAGGGCAAGAAAATGACACTGTGGAAGGATTATGGTCTAACATATAATAGACAGAATGAGGAAACAAAATTAATTCTCTCTGCAGAAAGAAGGAATCAGGGGAATATGAACATAGTCTATAAATATTTCCAAGGAGATAATACAAATGAAAAAAGGGGATTATTACTGTTATCACAAGATGGCTGCAAAAGAAGCAATGTCCTAAATGTAAGACAGGAAAATTTTATAACAGCAAAGATAATGAATCATTAGAAATAGACAATCTTTGTGGGGTTAAAAACCTTTCTGGGTGATATCTTCAGTTCACAGGGTATCACAAAAACTGGCTTAAGAATGTCAACAACCCCTACATCCTGCTGTCAGATTAAATGTTACTGCACCATGGAGACTTAGATTAAGAAAAAAAAAATCTCTTCCTAGCTACAGATGCCTGTGACTCCTGCAGAAACTGGAAGGGCAATGACCTGAACAAGGCTTACACAAATTCCCTGCAGTTAAAATTTTCTAAATACTTGCACAACCGGTGTTCTCCTGGCCCTCTTGACCCCAGCTGGGGGAGCACCTTCAGCTCATGGCAGCTTTTCCAGGAAGGAGTCAATTCAGCTCCAAGCTTGGCATCGAGCCATGGGAGTTCCTGTAAATGCACATCCCCATCTGCATCTATGTTCTCCAGAGCCTCAGCTGCTATGCCTTTGGCCACCTCCTCATTTCCAGTCATTCTAGCAATTTCTCCCTGCCTCTATCCCCCATTCCTCCCTCCACCAGTTCAAGGACCTGTAAATTGTCTTACAAATGAGGAGAAACATATTCCCTTATGACTTCTTTTAAATCATTGCATTTATTTCTCTCTTCTTTTAAAAACTAAAAACTAAAATATTAATTCAATATTAAAATATTGAAACCTTTCCTCAAAATGTGTTTCTGTGGAGCCAGTGCTTCCTTTGTAGTTAGCCTCCTAAATTCACAGACTGACTAGAAAAGGTGCCTATGAGCTATAGTATTGGTGTCATGACATTCTGCTTTTATAACAGCACTTTTGCTACAGTTAATTCACCCAGATCAGATCTAATGCCTTCTTGAAGTCTGTGAAAACACTCCCACTGACTTCAATGGGAGCTGCAGTCAGTGAGTGGCCTTTACAGCAAGTCTAAGGGCATTAAACCACAGTCTTATCTGAATCCAAACCTTGCTTCATGAAAAGGAAAACAAAAAAAAGCTGATTTGTGTACTTTAAGAGTGCGTGTTTGAAATACAAATATTAAAAACTTAAACACCTACTGTGAGTAAACAAATGTACATTAGCACGAAGGGGCAGTTTGCTATTAAATTGCTGATTTTAAAGAGAATCTAAAACCATTAACTCTTTGAGAAAGCTAAATTGTTGGGTTTTGTCCAGTGTGAAAGATAGCTTTCATGAAAAACCAGCCTTAAATTTTTCAAGCCTCTTTTTAATAGCATAAAGAGAGTTCTCTTTTTGCATATCACTAACTCTGGTTAGCATAAGCAATAAAATAGAATTAGAATAATCTTCATTATTCTGTTCTATTAACTCATTTCTATCTCTTAGAGATGTTATACCTCAAGACTACAAAGATTTGGCCACTTCACTGAGTGTCTATGTCTCAGTACTCACCCCAGTCCCTCATCAACCAGTCTGCAAATTTGAAATCATTTCACCTAGGTCATGCCTTTTATTTCCTACAGGCTTGTTTGGTTTTGGACACTTTGCTTTTGCACTATATTTTGGTATCCAATGCTACACTTGTGTAAGGCTATCTGAAGCCAGAAAGGGCACAGTGCTCCCCACACACTGCTTACAGCCTTGGTGCTCCTCATGGTCCTTCTCAGGCTGAGAAGGGAACCTTGGAACTGGAGACAGCCCTCCCAGAAAAAACTCCTGACAAAAGCTCTTGTTGCTGAAAAATCCATTTCTAAAAGATGCAGAAAGGTGATTTAAGGACCACAGCCTTGGACTTCTGGCATATCAGCGCTGCCTCATCTCACTTGGGACACCCAGGCCTTTGTTGTTGGTCTGGGTGCAAAGCTCCAGGATGTTTAAGTTCCTGGTGCTCAGTAAGGCTTAAATATTGAGAGTTCAAATTTGGAAATTGCATTAAGGCTCACCTTTACCTGCTAGGCAACTTTGCTCTGTCAATCCAGAGTTCTTATTTCAAGTCCAAAAGGAAAAGAATATATGAAGACTTTAAATGATATCTTACAATGTGAAGATATTTCCATAGTATCAAGAGAAAGAAGGATTGTGTGTACTCATGCCTTGAGCACACTGCATAAGCCCCATAATGTTTGTTTTCATTGTTAATTGCTATCATTATTTGAAATATTTTGTTGCTTACAACAACAACATAATTGCAGGAATCTGGAAACGGAACAAAAATCTGTCTGTGCATCAGGCAAGCTGGTGGAGCCGTACTTTCAGTAGTAACTCAGCGTCAGTCAAGTTATTCACTGCTATTTTTATTATCAGTCTCTTTGTAATCACTTTTGAGTGCTGCAACATGTATTCAGTCCCTCTGCAGGGACTCACACTTTCTCTCGACTTAACCTTTTTCTTCATAATAAGAGAAATAAATAGTACAGAGACCAAAGATGAAACTGTTCAGTGAAAATGAATATGAATTTGAACTCATTTTCTCATCTGGTCTCCAGATTTTTGTTGTTTTATTTCTGTTAAATGTTTATACTGTGCTGCTGGGAATGAGTATGCTTACAGATTTTATTTCTTTTAAATAAAGCCTTTTGAAGAGTATTCTACATCTTCAGAACATATGCAATAATAATGCCTTGATTAGCAACTGTGCTGAGGGAGGAAAGACTGCCAAAGGCAGATGTTGAAAGAAAGCAGTATAATTTTAAAACATGTTTTAAAAATGTCTCCTGGTTCACAAGTTATTGTCTTTCCTTTTTGTCTTTTTCACCTGCCTTAGTGAGCCAGTGTTAAATCCTTAAGAATAGTGTGTGTGAAATAGCAAGTGTCAATAGTGACACTGATTTATTTTGTAACTAATGTACAAAATTGATTATTAAATAACAACATCTTACCCCAGTGTAATGCTTGTAATCCTGAAAGATACTATTTTGCTAACTTGATATAAAATATATGCTGGTGAAATATGACACAAAGAGGTGATCAACATTGGTTTGAAATGGTCATAATATAAACATGCACCATTTCCTTCCACTGTCATTTCATGACATCTGTTAGAAAAAGGCTTTTTCAGGAACATTTGAGATAATTTTAAGTCATTATATGAGAAATTTTCTAACTCATCAAGTAAAACTGGATGTTTCTGAAATTTTAACTCAAACTGCACAGGTCTTGGCATATGTCACCACGTCCTTTCTCAAATTCCTTTTTTCACTGTGCCAGTACCATGACATTACGTTTGCTGTTTCTGCCCATCCCAGAGTTGAGAAGCAAGTACTAGCAATTTGCAATTGTCCCCTTTTCAAAAGGGATAAAAATCCTGCTTTCTGACCCAGTGAGACAGTGGGCTTCAAAGTCATGTCACTTCATGTTTAGGAAACCCATTGCTGACCCCAGGCTCGATATGAATGGCTTGGGCAATTGCTCGCTTCTAAGGGAAGACAAAGGACATCTTTTCTGTCAGAGGATTTTAAACGAGATGAGGGCTCCTTGAAGCTGCTCAGGGGGCTGGAATAGTTCATTCCTTGGCATACTAATGGATTCTGGGAAGACAGAATGAAGTATACGGAGATGTTGCTTTGCCCAGCAATGATCCATGAGGTACATGCAGTCGCTGGTTTGCGGTGAACAAATTCCCTGCAGCTTCGGGCAAGAAGAGAAAAGGATCACACATCGAGCTGAAAGAAGAAAGGCAATTTAGGGTTTTGACATGTTTAATCAGCAGCTGGGATACATTAGCATGCATCTTTCATTGCTTCTACTGAGGATTTATTTACATAGAAGGCAATTTGTCCCTTGTTGAACACATGGGGTTAGGAGCAGCAATATGTGATGGAGGGTGCAATGACTAAAGTGACCATTAATTGTAGGGGTCTGATAGTTTACCTTGCTCAGACAGGAAGCTCAGTACTTTCGGCAGTGCACCAGGCCCGGTCACTAAGCTGCCCTGACATGATGATCCTTGAATTAATTTCTTGCTGTAATGGTATGCGTAGCCACATCAAATCCACAGTGGCTGCAGTTTTGGCAGTTAATGTCAAAGTACAGTCATGCAGTCAGAATACATTTTCACAGAGCAGATGCAGCCGCAGTCTCTGAAGACCAGCCTTAAGATTCACCGTTTTCATTTATCAAAGGATACTAGTCACAGTTGCCAACACCACGCAGGTAGCAGCAATCTCTATTCCATTTACTTATCCAGCTGAATCCTGCTTAAAATTTGTATTATGTAACAGCTTTAATATTACCTGAACTCAAATGGGCTGCGAAATGATATGCCAGTACTGCTTTGTGTGTGGCAGTAATGCCCATTAAGTGCAGTGTTGTGAAAACTTGCATTCATTTCATTGATAACAATGTGCTTTTTAGACAGTAGATTTCTGCAGTAGTTAATTACTACCGTTCTGAGATGGTTAATAAAGGTAATCAGATGGGCTTTTCCAGCGTGATACCATCCCAGGAATGTGATAGCCACTCTGAGCCTGACCGCCTGCTGCGTGCTGCTGCTTAATTAAGTATTCCTGAAGTGTTTGGGATTTAACAGCTTGTGATATTTAAATTCTACCTGATCCATTTTAATGAATGCTTATCATTCATTAAAAGAAAAGGAAAAAAACAAACAAACAAAAAAAGAAACAGCAAAAATGCAGCCCTTTAAGAAGATACTGCCAGGTGTAGAATTATACTCATCCTTGATCCATACAGGAGTCTCATGGGTTGGGATTGTCCAAGTGGGAGTCTTTGAAATAACCCTGAACAAAAAAATGACAGGTAGCAAAATTTGATGGGAATAAATAAAATGGTGTGAGCTAATAAAGGAAATTACCTTTACAAAGTCCAACAAATAGGTCTGTGAAGCTATTAAATCCCATCATTTCATGATCAGTATGTGAAGACTGCTTCCATAGGCATGTTTACACATAGTTTCCTATTGAAGGCTCCCAGCTGTGGCACTCTGTAGCTGTAAGCCATATTTATGAGCAGTTCTGCTAATCCCTGATCCCAGGGCTGCCTGAAGTCAGTAGAAACACTTTGCCTCTATAGACATGTTCTTGTAAATCTCTCCTTGTTGAAGGATTTAGGTCACTGATAGTCAGTATCAGAGATACTTCATAAAACAATTCACAGAATAATACACTCTTATCCTTCTGCATTTTACTGTCTAGGTCGTTACAACAGATAACCTTTCAATGACAGTATTCCATTTTAACTTGACTCCAGAGATTTAAAAAAAAAAAAAGCTCCTTAATTCTATGCATCTTATCCATCTACCAAACATCTGAGTAAATTAGTCAAGACTAATTTTGGCTGGATTGGTTGGTTTGTTGGTTGGTTTTTTTAAATTCTGAAGTACTGTCTTCTGTGGTAGAAACCAACATGAAACTCCCAGAGGGAGCTGGGTGAGTTTGGGAATTATCAGGGTCATAGATCTAGTATGCAGCAATTTCTGTTCTCTCAAAACATCTTCACTCCTTAAACTTAACAGGTTCACATTAGAAAAAAGAAATGTTTGCCAGGAAAATTAAATTGCTACCACCAAGGCATTAATTGAGCAGCTTCTTTAGCAGAAATTAGAGGCAGTTGTTCCTAAAGAAAAAGTTGGAAGCAGTGAAGATGACTGATGTTGTGTGAGAGGAATATTTAGCAGCACAACCTTCACCTAGAGTCCGTGTTGGAGGCAGCCAGGTCTTGACTTTCCCTGGTGTTCCTGTGCATCAGACCTTGTTGGCACAGTCTGAAGCAGCATCACACATTTGAGTATCACTCTTGATTGTGCCAAATAACTGGAAACTTGAACTTCAGAGCTGGACTTTTTTACTTAGGCCTGTCTCCAGTAAAACGGCAACACAGGCCCATTAACGGGAGTGTCTACCTAATGATTTAAAACAAATTATTATGATGGATATGTTGGCTCAGGCAATCAGACCAACTGGATGGTGATCATTCCTGTGAAGGAGTGAGTGATTCATATGGTCTAATATGGATTAATTTATATGTAAATTACTTGGTAATAGTGCAGCTTCTGCTTGAAAATCTGTGTGCATTGAAGGAAGGAAAGCGTTTCTTGGTGACTACAGGAAGCTCGGTGTAAAAGACTGTGCCACCTCTGTTCTAAAAGCCCATCACTGATATTCAGAGGTTCACTTCCTCTAATTCATGAGAGCAGTGATTTCCACAGTGTCTAATCTGAGCCCACTCATCTGGCCCTCCTGCTTGATGAATGTTTTCCTGTGAAGACAAGAATTGACAATCAATCAGCAATACACATTCTTTTATGACTTCTTGAGACTAAGTTGTTGTTTTGGGACACACTGATGATTTTTGGCACATAATTCATGCCATGCAGTCAGGCTTCAAGGTGACACTGTAGCTATTGGTTCTTAGACGAATTAATCTAAGTTTTATGAGAAATCTTGTATGATAATTTCTTTAACTGCTTTCATAAATTACTAGAGATAGATTTTTTGCATGTGAAAATCATATATTGTTCATTCAAAATAATATATATTTTCATTTAAAATGTCAGACATTTTAGATATAAGTACTGGACTAAGACCTATGGTAATAATTTTAGCTACATTTTACTTTGAACAAAAATCATTCATTAGATGATCTTGGATCTTTGATAAAAGGATCAATTCCATCAAAATAAGTATGATTGAAGCAGAATCTATTCACAGGAATATAATTTTTTTTCACCAACTGCTAGCTCTTGAGGAAAAGAAAACCTTTGCTTTTTGCACCATTCTGGAGAGTGAATTAGTATTCAGTAGTACAAATATATTGTACCAATTTTATTTCTACTGTGTTAACTTCTTAAGGAGATATCAAGGTTTTATTCCAGTTTCTTTATAGTGCCTTATGTAATAAAATGAGTTTTCAGATTCTTAAAAACTGAAATTATCTTGTTGACTCCAGGATGTTTTTAGTGTCACAATTCCATATGGCCACAATGTGTTATTGATAGCAAATCTGTTGACGTTATCATTTAAAGCATCATGATTAAACACTTGCTTAAAAATCCTTATTTTCAGTATGTATTTGAGATCACTGGACAAGATTTCTGTTCAGCAGTCTGATTTACTCCTTCAATAAATCTCCAGTGGTTATCTGGCAGTGTGAAAAAAAAAAAAAATGGAATTGGCACTTAGGGACAAGGTTTAGTGGTGAACATGGTATCAGTAGGACTTAATGATCTTAGAGGTCTTTTCCAGTCTTAATGATTTTATGATTCTTTGAAAGTTTTGGCACCTCCCAGTGCTTTCTTTCATCTCTCTCTGCTTTTTTCTATCACAAAAGTCTGAGGCAGTTTACTGAAAAGCACAAGTTCACGTGTTCAGTGCAGGTGCTAGCTTCAGCTAAATGCCAATTTATACTGGTCTTAAGTAACTAGAAAACATGATTTGTGCCAAGAGCACAAGTACCTCAAATCTGATTAGATGCATAAGTGTCTGTGTGGATTAATTACTAGAATTTCTTGTGATGGATTTGGCAGAGAGACAATCTCCAATGTGAATAACAAAATAATACCTCTCTTGTTAATAGTTTAATAGCTCTGGAAAAACGTAATTTTTCCCCTCTCCCTACCCCCTCCTTCCCCTATTTTCATTTTTAAATCCTTTCAGCCTTACACTGTCATTTATTTGGTGTTAAAAATTACTGGTCCTTCTGGGCAAGCTAGCTCATAAAATTTAGAGAGAAAAAGAGGTTGTACTCCCATATTTTTGCCTACTTGAAATTTACTTCCTTCCATCTTAGCAATCTAAGTCTCAGGATATAGCAAAAACAGTTCTTTGCAGTGCTGTACTGCAAGAGCAGCAATACAGGAGGACCTGGCCTTTTTCTTTAGCTTGTAGTAGTCCTGGAAAATCAAAATATCTCACACTGCTCACAAAAGGTGGGGACCTGGTGTGGGCTGTGGGCAGGGCTGGCGGTGCTGCCAGCACCAGAGGCTGCTCTTGCTGCCTCAAAGCTGCCACCAAGGCTGGACACAGCAGCTGCTGGATGAAGGACCACCCCAGCATTCCTCAGGCGTCTCAGTCTCAAGGTAAAAGGGATTGGTCATGCTTATATTTTGTCTCCTGAGTAGACTTCCTATGTGATAGAAAACTGCTCACCTAAGAATTTGCTGGCAAGACCCATTTTATGGGCCCATCTCTATGCAAACTTCTGCCTGTCTGTCCCTGTACAGCATCAATCCAAACACACAATAAACAAATCTCACATCAACTTTGTATACACAGACTTGACATGGATGCACTAAGTTGCTATCCATTCAACTTTCTCCCTAAAAGCCAATTATTTCCAAGTTTAAGACTTTGGTACGCAACTTCTGAGTAGTTCTATTGCAAAGTAGTTAATATTGGAGTTTTTTGTCATTCAATTTAATGTCACCAAGTTCTTCCCATTTCTCCACACTCATCTCTCTCTCTCAGAGTGCCTCTCTCTCTCACTTTAGTCTTGCAGCCTTTGAAATACACACCATTAAATGGATACTGTCATGGGATTTACTCGTTGCAGTTTGTCCCTGAGCTTTGTAGAAATGAAATTTTCAGTTTTATAGCAACCTGGGCATTCTGCGTATCCTATGATCCCCCTCATATTTTAGGAGAGAAGCTCCATTTTTTTTTTCTTTTTTGGATTATTAGAAGTCCACAGAGAAGYTAAGCCACTCTAAACTTCAAAGGGTCCCACTTTAATGAATAAGACAGCACATGAATAATGTAGGTTACATGGAGTAGAAATAAGGACCAATGACACTGCTGTAAACTATCTGCATACAGCAGTGTAATAAAACAAGGCAGAAGCAAAAGGACTTCTGTGTTTTGTGTCTGATTAAATTGGTTTTAGATACAAAATATAATGAAGTCATAACTTGGTAATATTCTGACAAGACACTATGCTTCTTGCAAGAAGGCCAAATGATGTGCTTTTCAAAAGTGTAAGGCATTTTGAAAGACTTTGTTTCTCAATACTCACACACATACACAAATACAGAGCACTGCCACAGTAAAAAGCCTTTTAGAGGTCTAACTAACCATGTAAATATAGATGCATGCCAAATCACTAGGTAACACTTCCTATTATGAGCCACAAGCCTGGATAAGTTACCTTAGATGTTAGGAAACACATCTCTGAGAGCTCTACTGCAGCTCCAATTTTCACCCCTTATCCCCAGAAGCCTAAGTATTGAAACTGCATTACCATCACAAACATATATTTTTTGTTGTTAAAAAATAGAATTTATTCTCAGAATGTGTTTCAAAATTGCCTGCATTAGTGGCATGTGCGTTTGCTATGTATATGAATTCATACCTCATATGCATATTCCAAAGCATATATTTTATAAAAACAGCACAGTAGCTTCAACAGTAATATATCTTTTGGTTTTTTCTATTCTTTATCACAGAGTGAAGTACACAGTTCAATGTATGCTGAAAGTCAAGGCCAAGAGTGTTTGTTTGTTTACAACTTGGTGCCTTCTGATGCTTTTTTATCTTTGACCCCAGGCTCTATAAACTTGTAGGGCATCAGTTCATCCCTTTGATATGTGTCTTCATCTCCCTCAGCATCAAAGAGAAGTTGGCTGTGCAGGCAGGGGAGACAGTAGGCACTCTATTTTGGCAAATGCTTTTTTTTGCACTCCCAGGGAAGACTGTGATATATTCTGAGCCCTCTGGATGTCACAAGCTCAGCAGCTCTGACAAATAAAACATAGCAACAATCTGACGTGAATTTTATGAAGCCACTAGTAATGTTCATCTTTCAGCTTTGTGGAAACACTCAGAAATATAGAAAGGCTCCTCGTGTGTGCTGAGGAATAGTTAATAAGCTTGAAAGAGATAAGAAGAGGAGGATAGGCTAGACTAGAGCTGTCTCTCCTCAGTGCCTGAGTGTCAGTGTGAAGATGGGAAATATTTCATGTGCTCAGAAATAATAGTCCTCCTTATAAGCAACAAATTTGACCTCTAACTTTGTGAACAGCTCAGGTCTGAAAAACAGATAAAAATTAATTTTGCTATGGGAAAGATTAGGCTCAACAAACTAACTGCTGTTATCTGAGGAACAAATATATTGAAAAGGCATTATACCTCTCTCCCAAAAAATTGCTTCAACTATCTGCTACTGTGCTGGGTGCTTGAGAACACCATAGACAAAACTGTGCATTATAGAGCTCATTATCCAGGTAGCCACAGCACAGGATGAGCAAGATCCTGCCTTTTCTTCCAAATTCCAAGACTTTGGTCTGGTGGCAGCTCCCCGCTTTCTGCCACAAAGTTTGATTTAGCCATATGGGCATATTAATTCAACGTGATGGCACAGAAAAGACCTAATTTTGATTCAGCTTCACTCCTTCAGGTCAGGTGTAAGATTTTTTTGTAAGTGATGTTACCATAGAGGCAGGCACTCAAGTTTCCTGTTCTCCTGTATAAAAGGCATGTTCTGAGTATCCTCACATTCAGGGAAAAGCTGAGCCCAGAAAACAACTCTAACCACAAGGCTCTTGTTGAATTAGCTCTCTCCCTTCTCATCTTTTTTTCTGCCTCTTTATCCACTCTCCTCACCCCCTTAAAAAAAAAAAAAAAAAAAAAAAAAGAGTGGGAAAAAATACCTTAGGCAATAAAAGGATAAAAAAATAAAGTGTTATTTGAGTTTGGAATAATTGAAAACTGTCTTCTTATTCAGATCTGCTATAATAAATAGATAGATAGATAGATAGATAGATAGATAGATAGATAGATAGATAGATAAAATAAAGCCCACCTCTATTCTCTAGTAAATCTGCTCGAGGAGCTGTTTGATAAACATGCGGTTTGTCTATGCAGGATGACAAATCTCCCAGGAACAGATGCTGCTCTTCTAAGCACTGCATAAAAAGTTGCTTTATCTGCTTAATAATGCATCTAGATTTAACCTTTCCTTTGCAACAGACAAAATTAAACAGAGTGAATCTGTCCTGGGATATGAGCCTACTAGTAATCCCGATCTAACTGCTGGTAAAATACACTCGTGTTCCTCGACACATCCAGTTCCATGTGCATTATGGAAAGCTAATGCATCAACTTGGCAATAAAAATGCATGGCCTTCTGAGCTGGATGTACTGGATGAATGAATTCTGCTGCTTCTATGCATGGACTCCATGCACTGCTCACGTGCCCTTGCATTTTGCAAGGATGGGCAATATAAATTGCTCCATGTTCAGTAGCTCATTTTGCAAGACTCACAAAAAGTAATTAACTTAAGTGAATGTATCATTTTAGAGACACCTTCCTATGCAGAAATCTATTGTTTGCTGGTTGGTGTTTTGTGGGTTGTTTTGTTTAGCCTTTTGTAGGGCTTTCTTCCTTTTAAGGCGACATACAGGATTCAGTCTGTTAAAATAACACCGTGATAGGTATGGGACAAAGTGGTGTTATATCTAATAATATTTCTAACTGCATCTGCATCAGTAGGTTTGTACTGCTTTTGTGGCAGAACTCCCCAGCCAGGCACTCCCCAGAGAGTCACAAGAGCTCAATTTTGAGTACCATGAGTACCAGGAATAGTGTCTTTACAGCACCACTATGCTTCCAGATAGATGTTCTGTACTTCATTCCTTTTTTCAAGGGTTGCCTTTTACTTTGATTACTTATTTGAGATTTGCCCTGCCAATTATAATTAGCAACTACTTTTCTTTTGTTTTCCTGATATTGCTTACCCAGGCAATATCTTCTATCCCTTACCAGTCACATTCTTCATTTGCTTTTCCTAAGATGAGTTAAATTAAGCTCTATTAAACATCACATGAAAAACTAAACTTATAATTAAAACTATTCTCTTCTCCTCCTCAACTCTATTGAAGGGGATTTTTTTTTGTCTCCTATCTGTTAAAGAACTATTCGGTTTCTAGACTTCATAGGTACTTCCAGTGACAGCCAAGATTTGTTGATGGCAAGTGCTGAGCCCAGCTATACCTCTTTTCTCCATTTATTGTCTCACCTTCTTTGCTCATTATATTCAAGCACTTCCTCAGCACACTTAGGGATTGCAAGTTACAGTATCAGGAGGGAAGAAAAGTTACACCATGGCATCCAGAATGTCTAGATAACCTCTACAGGTCAATTAAGATTGCCCAGTTTCATCTCCCATACTACCACTTTTGGGAAAGGCAAAATATATAGAAAGCCATGAGGGTTTTGTGTTGACTTAACTCCTACCTTTGAATGCTTCATCACCGGGAGGCAAACACAGAAGGATCCTTTATTTTCTGCCTTCCCAGGCCATTAATCATTGTCACAACCAATTGCTCATGTTGGGAGGCCATTCCCAATCCTCCCCTCAGATCATCCACAAACTAGACTTAGCCACCACCTCATGACTATTCCTTGTGCTGTGTAAAGACTTTATTATCTGAAGCAAAGCCTGGGTTTATTATGTGGAAATAAATTATAAATTCAGGCAGTAACTGCACAAGGTTATACAAAAGGGGCTTATTTATGAAGAAGAGTCTCTAACATTAAGTTTGCAAGCATGAAACTTACATGCTCAAAAGGTCTAACAGATCTAATGGTTTTCCATTGCAAATGTCCTTCCCTCCCTCCCTCCCTTCCTCCCTTCCTTCCTTCCTTCCTTCCTTCCTTCCTTCCTTCCTTCCTTCCTTCCTTCCTTCCTTCCTTCCTTCCT